>CM050173.1:20866350-20933850 GCA_027410445.1 Discoglossus pictus | reverse complement strand
GGAGGTTGAGGATGAGGAGGGAGGTTGAGGATGAGGAGGGAGGTTGAGGATGAGGAGGGAGGTTTTGGAGTGGGGTTGAGGAGGGTGATAAGGGAGAGGTTGGAAGAGACACAGGGAAGGGAGAGGTTGGAAGAGACACAGGGAAGGGAGAGGTTGGAAGAGACACAGGGAAGGGAGAGGTTGGAAGAGACACAGGGAAGGGAGAGGTTAGAAGAGACACGGGAGAGTGAGAGGGACACAAGAGGGGGACACAGGGGGCATATACTCGAGTCACTCATTTTACCCAGTATTTTGTGGTAGAATAGGTGCCTCGGCTTATACTCAGGTCGGCTTATACTCGAGTATATACGGTATATACCGGTACATATAATTGCAACTAGTTGTTAATAAATATACTTGCAATGGATTGCTATTACAATTATGTCCACCGTCTTTCTCCCTTTTTTTTCTCTCCCCTACTCCTCTCTTCTCCCTGTCCCTCGTCTGCTTATTCCCATTCTTCTCTCTCCCCCATCTCTCACTCCTATCTTCTCTATTCCTTTACTCATCCTTCTTCCATGTCTTATACTTGAATTCTCCCTCTCGGGTCTCGTTTCCTCCGTTGTCCCCACTCCTCATTCTCGCTCTCCCCTTTGTCTCTATATCTAACTTTCCCCGCTCCCACATTATCCCCCTCCCTCCATTATGTTTACCCCATTTTTCTTCCACTATCCTCTTTCCCCCTTCGCTCCCCATCCACTTACACCAGTTTCTCATTTTGTCCTTTTACCTTCCCATTCTCTCACCTTCTCATCCGTCCCTCCCCCCACTTACTCATCTCGCACATATCTAGCTCACTACACCCCCTTCTCTCTTTTATTTCTCTCCTCCCCTCTCCCTATTTTCTCTCTCCTCCTCTTCTTCTTTTCTCACTCTCTCCCATTTCCTCTCATCTTCCCTCCTCTCTTCTTCTCTCCCCTTTCACTCTCTACCTTCACTTTCTCACTCCAGCTTAAATGTATCTCTCTCTCCCTCGCTTGTCTACTATATCCCTCCCTTTGCATGCTGGGGAGAAGGGGGAAACATTTTATTTTGCACAGGGCCCCTGATTCACAAGCTCAGCCACTGCATGGAAATAACATATTTATCATGAATACACCTGAATGAGCACATTTTAAACATTGCTAAAGAATTTACTTAAAAACAAGACCACACAAAGTAAAAATAAAAAAGGCGGAAATGCAGTTTTGCAGCACTGGCTCTTATGAAACGTTCCAATTTGAGAATGCAAAGCCTGCATGTACAGGTGACAAACAGAAACAAATGCTCATTTGATAGATGCAGCTAAAATTAAATTAGAAAATATTTTTAAATATTCTGAAATTTATTTTAAATTAATTCTCCACCCAGATTCCCAGAATGCAGTGCATCATCTGTATTTCTGAGAAACTTGAGCAGGAAATATGTCTATTAACTTATTTTGTAGGCATTTTAAATAGAATCACTAGTGTACTATTCATTTTCTGTATGGAGGCCGGCTTCTTAATCTCACCATATGTTTGAGGATTGATAGAGAATATATATATATATATATATATATATATATATATATATATATATATATATATATATATATATATAAAATAAATAAATAAATAAATAAATAAATAAATAAATAATCTCAAGCACTCAACCATGCCGAATAACTAAAGGGGAATTTACAGCGCTCACAGACAGACTAGATGCCAAGGTTAATGTTTTCATGGGCATGGAGACTTTATCTGTCTATTCAGTTATTTTCCATGTGCGAGAGGTGAGAAATTCTAGAAACTGAACAGATGTTCTCTGTACAGTCACAGGATACTTTACCCCCACACAATCCAAGTTGTTCAGATTTTCTCCACAAAACAGACAAAAAACTGCACTCAAAAGTACCCTCTTGCTAAATAAATATATATTTTTTTTAAAGTACATATTTTTAGGAAAAAGCAGTATTTTTAATTTTTTTTTTTTTGCTACATAAATCTTTTGTTAATTGTAAGCTGCTTTTAAATGAAAGGGAAGCTTCCAGAGTTGCTGTAATGCTACAATATGCCAATGTATGCTGTAATCTGCAGTAAGATAAACAACTTTGCAATATTACAGGAGGTCCCTGGGGTACAGACGACCCAAACTTCAGAACGGGCTCCCAAGGCTTTTTGTATGAGTTTGTTTGAATTAACAGAAAGGTCAATAGTTTCTGTAACTTATTATTACAATACAGTGGTATGATTATTATTATTATTAATATTACCACATATAAGCCATTATAGTATTATTATTAGGATTATACATCACGGATCCGAGTTACATACAAACTCAACCTAAAGACGTTCTCCGGAATGCATCTCTGGGGACCACCTGTACATTTGCATGTAATTATATCTGTAAATATGGTATAAAATTAAAGCTACAGTTAATATGTTTTTTAATAAAATGCATATTCCTAAAGTAAATTAACATTTGCAATTTTAAGCTGTCACTCAGACTTTCTGATCCACCTCAATGCAACTAATTACCGATTATCCCCTGCGGAGCTGCGTCCAGTATCTCAAGGGAAGTTGCCTATGCAAAAAAAAAAGATTAGGCTTAGACTCAGGTGGCAGAACTTGAGTCAATGCACCTATGGCCTCTGGAGCAAATCACGGTCAAGGACTCTAGGTGCATTGCCTCAAGTGGATCAGAAAGGCTGAGTGACAGCTTAAAATTGCAAACGGCAAGATTAATTTACTGTAGGTAAATGCATTTTTTACATAACATTCTCTTAATAAAGTACTTGTTATTACTTATTGTTTAAAATTATACCATATTTGGACCCATATTGTGTTACTTTAAGAGGGAGAGAGAGACCCCTTTATCAGAGGTGGAAAAATTAAAGTAAAAAGGTGCTATTATGCACTTATGTCACACAATCTCTAAGAACGTGACATTACTTTAAGTAAAGGTGGCCTATATCACTTAACTAGGATAATAGTATTATGATAAACGATTTAAAACAGAAACAAGATAATCACCCGTGTTCCCTGCAGCTGCCTATTTACTGCACAGCTTTAGAGACACATTCTCTTTCAGAATGATAACAGGTCGAATGTCAGTTTTAAGATGGATGGAAGACAAAGAAATATTCAGTGTAAATGATCTTACAAAAGATCACATTTTTTTCATGACAAATTGAGAAGTTGCACACACAGAACTTTGGCTTTCTTTGGCATAAAAAACAAGTGATCTGAAGTCTTGAAATCTTAAAAGGGTCACTGTCATACTAAAAAAAGTCTATACATCGTACTATACTATCTCTTCAGTAATTCATTTCTGATATATTTAGAATTGACTTTGTGGCGCCTGTATGCTAATGGCCGGCTCAGAGTGCTTGATAATGGTGTGAGAGGAGTCTAAATCCCGGATAACATTTAGGGTCTTTATTATGGCCAATACAGGGACAGACGAGCAGACTGTAATCCTAATTAGCAGAACAAAGCATCTAATAAATATGTATGAGCTGCTCGTTTGCATAAAAATGCCACAACAACAAGGAATTTCCCAGGATTGATTCACTTTATAATAAAATGAATCAAACAAAATAAAAAGCCACCATGGGTTCCTTTCATTCATAAATGTTACCCCCACCCACTAACAATCTCAGAAATGGAGACACATAAACACATAGATGACACACTCAGAGTTTGTGGACTTGTTAAAAGTAAGAGAAGAGGAGATTTGTCCCAACAATGAAACCGAGGGGGAAAAAAAGCTTAATTAGATAAACCCTTTTGGAACATTTATTTAAAATAAAACATAACATTGCTTGAAGATACTCTTTATATGTTTTCAGAGGGTGGAGATTACGGTGGTACAACAGTGGCAAAGCTAGTGACTGGAGGACCCCGATGCATTGCACCACCTGCACCGGCGGTTTCTCTATCCCGGGTACAACATACTTGTAGCATTTCATACCACATCGCAGATTAAGAACATATAGTCTATATAAACTGAATGGGAAATCCCAAGATGGGCAGGTTATAGCAGAGAGGTCAGACAAATAGCAGTGCACTGGAGAAGGAACTGCCAACCCACTCCAGTATTTTTGCCAAGAAAACCTTATGGATGAGCAAAACAAGACACAAGATATGCTTTGTGTGATTCGGTCCATAGGGTCAAGGAGAGTCTGACACAACTGAACACACACACCCTTATTTATGTTCAGAAGCAGGATGTCACAAGGATAACTGCAAGCTCTGCACTTGCAGAAATGTAAACACCACACACTTCTCCAAAGTATCACAGGGACCAGAAGAAGCCTACACATTTATTTTTTGCTTTTTTAATTAAAACTAGCTTTATGACATATTTGCTGCCCAATTCTGCTCTTTGTTTCCGAAACATATACATCTCTTTGCCATATAGTGGTCCCATAACAATACCTCTTATTGTATTGGAATATTCTGGCAGATAAACCCACTCAGTGTTTTCCAACTCAAACATTTCTTTCCGAGGCGCGCACCTGAATCACTGGGAACAAGTAGGAGCTTGTTACACGTTGCTTCTTCACATCATGTTATAAATAGACGCTCTCGAAAAGCTGAGAAACACTAATGTGCAAATGTACCTCCTGCTGATTAAAGCAAGCTACCTTAAGAATAAAAGAAGACTTGGAGTAAATAGCCAGAGACTCAATAAAATTACATGCATTTAGAAAGGAAGCAGATTTGGAAAATCATCATAGGTTTATGAAATGTTTAACATATTAACAACAAAAGCAACTGTGTAAACTAGGAGTAAAAAAAAAAAAAGCGTTCTCTCAGAGTACCGAATATCTTAATTTTAGCAGATTATGCTTGAGCCTGATGGACTCCGTGGCGGCGTGTCCCACACTTCCGGTGGGCGGCGTGTCCCACACTTCCGGTGGGCGGCGTGTCCCACACTTCCGGTGGGCGGCGTGTCCCACACTTCCGGTGGGCGGCGTGTCCCACACTTCCGGTGGGCGGCGTGTCCCACACTTCCGTGTGGGCGGCGTGTCCCACACTTCCGGTGGGCGGCGTGTCCCACACTTCCGGTGGGCGGCGTGTCCCACACTTCCGGTGGGCGGCGTGTCCCACACTTCCGGTGGGCGGCGTGTCCCACACTTCCGGTGGGCGGCGTTGTCCCACACTTCCGGTGGGCGGCGTGTCCCACACTTCCGGTGGGCGGCGTTGTCCCACACTTCCGGTGGGCGGCGTGTCCCACACTTCCGGTGGGCGGCGTGTCCCACACTTCCGGTGGGCGGCGTGTCTTCAGATAATTGTATTACCAATTAAGGTGAAGAGGAGTTGGTTTATTTCATTGTTTTTTTCAGATAAGTTCAGCTGACATCTTCCTGCACATGCCCTGTAGATAGTGGTGGTGGTTTAGTCGTGCCCATCTCTCTGGGGCCTTATGCACTGCAGTAAGGCAGGCATGTCTTGTGTCAGGCTGTGCTTATCCATAAGGTTTTCAAGGCACAGATACTTGAGTGGGTTTCCCAGTTCCTTCTAAAGTAGACCGCAATTTGTCTGTCCTCTCTGCTATGACCTTCCCATCTTGGGTGGTTTAGCTCACAGCTTTATTGGAGGCGAGTCCCTTCACTATGATAAAGGTAGCGATCCAGATGGAACAGTAGATAGTAGTCACAAACATGTGGTAATATTTACAGCCGATGGCGACCAATATGGGTAATAAAATAAATAGGTCAGGTGCCAAAAAGACAACTCATCTCCATAGCAACATCAATTAGTTCACTGAAGTTCCCAGAGTTTATCCAATAAGGGATGTCCACAGATTGCCCCCATGTTTGTCATTTTTAACTTGGGTAATTTTACCTCCTCTAAAGATAGGCGACAATTAAGAGAGCTCAAGTAGGAAGGTGCAAGATTTTACAAAAGAATGAGTCAAGACAGGACGAAAAAGGCTGTTTGCATAACTGTAAAATGTACAACATAACATGATTTATAACTTAAAGGCATATCCAAGTTTCATGGATTAATACATGTTTGCCCTCCTTAGACAAAAAGCAGCTTATATGTATGCAGCGCACCTCATAAAACATTTTACTTTTATTAATATTTAAAAATCCCTCTAGATGCTCCTGGGGGTGTCAACAAAACCATTAAACATGCATCTGATCCCCCAATCAGCATGCAGCATCAGGGGAGCAATATTAACCCACTATTTACTTGATGTTGCTTGCTCAGCCAATTCCTCTCTATGTCAGCAGCAATACATAGCAAATATCAATGATACACTACATATCCAAGGCTGCACTGCAGCACAAATAGGAACCCCAGAGTTAATGCAAAAGTTTTAGCTAACCTGATTAGCCAAAACCAATCATATTAAATGTGATGCTAATTTAGCCTGGGTTTGCAGGGGGTTAACCCCAATTTGTAACGGTCAGGAATTACAAGAGATTTTGCCGACTACAATGTAAGCGTTTAAATGTTGGGGATTTTTTTCATGCAAAATATTGTTTGTGTACATAACTAATTCTCAGATGTATTCATAATCCAGCAAACTTAATCATGCCTGTAACTCTTGTTTATGAATAGCTTAAACAGCACTTTGGACTTTATGAGGCCACTAATGCATGAAAAGGTAAATGAACCAGCCTGTATTGTCTTATACAGATTCCAGAAATCCATTATTTAACAATGAAGGGCGATATGACCTGCAGAGAATAATTACAGAAAACAGAAACTGATGTGAATTCAAAGCTGTATTTGAATTTGCTGTTGGTTGTCATCTGGCCATAGGAAAGTCAGTAAGGGCTGTTCTAGCAGCAGCACCTTTCACTCCTCACTTACACACATTCGGCTGGAGGGCGAGGACCCCGAGGAATGCAACCCAAACACTGTGTTGGTTTAGTCACTCATGCCGGTCTGCGTCCAGGTAACATTGAATTGCAGAGACATACAGTGGATGATATCTAGGTGCCTGTAAGCATTTTGTGGCACAACAACCTGGCTCCTAGCATTTATTGAGTACTGTAAATTTTTATTCTTATTTAAAAAGTACAGCATTTTGAAGATGTGGTTAACAGATAGATCTAGATATCAATCATACTGGAGGATTTGCCCCCCTCACCCCCTTTCCCAGTTCCTACACCCATGCTGTGCGACAACGCTACTAAAACTATAATGTGCAAAATGGATGGTTCTACCTCCCAAAGCCTTGACAATTTAACATTTTCTTAAACCTTGTTACAATAAAGAAGAGTATCCATTCCTTTTTGGTTTTATTCCCTTGGGGTAACCGGATACATTTTCCTTTACGCTCCTTTACCATTCAGTCTCGATTTATCTAGATCGCGAGCTCAACGCCAATTTAGATAAGAGCATATAAAGTTCTGGCTTCACGTGGATCCGACTCTACTGATCTCTCGTCATTGTGAATGGAATCAAAAGAAGAAAGTGGATGAGAGATACAAAAATTAGCTTCCATAATAAGCATTTTCTAAAGGGGATTATCTCGCTGTGTTGGGGAAGTCTCTGCAACAGGCCATTTGTTCTGAACAAACATCCACACAGTCAATGAGCTTAACCCGTGCCAAGGGCCAATGAATACCAGTAAGATGAGCCAGCCAGATAGAAAGTTCTGCAAAAGGAGATTAATTCCGCTTACCTGACCCTTGGTGCTTCTCCAACATACTCCCATTACAAGGTCTCTTGTGTAAGTACCTGTTGGAATACGTTCCTTTTATGTACCCGGTGTACAGAGCTTCTGTGCCTGCTCACTGAGCCCAAAAAACAGGAATACCAAATGTCCTAATCTGATCCAAGCTCTTAGAGACAGGTGCCACACCAGAAGTGAACTCTCTGTGGCCTGAATATGTGTATATTGAAGGGACGCTTTATCATTCACTTTAAAGAATTAAAATGGTTTAAAAATGACAAAAATAAAAAATCGTCTGGACATGGAAGGTTTCTGGATGTTACTAGGTATTTAGTATACCTGTGCATCTATTTACTTTTATATACTTTATTATTTAGAAGTGCTTATAACTGTGTAACTGTTCGGATCTGCCCACTGTAGCTCATGAATACACAGAATGCAAGGCACAGTTTGTCATCCTGTCACTGACCTCTCTCAAGCAGCATGTTGTCACAGATTGCAACAAAGAAGAAGTGCACAGGACAAGTAGTATACAGTTCTCATTAGCTGAGAAGTATTAGTGATTAGTACTTAAAGGGTTCCCTGGTGATCCAATGGTTAGGATTCTGTGCTTTCACCACTATGACCTGGGTTTGATTCCAGTCAGTGAACAAATAAATCACACCAACCTGAAGCCATGCAGGGTTGGACCTGGTCAGTACTTGGATGGGAGACCACCTAGGAATACCAGGAGATGTATGCTGTGACCCACTGGAGAAGGAACTGGCAACCCACTCTAGTATCTCTGTCATGAATACCAAGTGGATCAGCATGGTGCGTTACTGTCCATTGCAACAGTGAAAGCACCAAATTCTAACAACTGGACCACCAGTTAACCCTAACACCAATGTATAAACAATTATGTTTAGTAAAATGAATATGAAGACTAAGACAGGATATATAAAAAAAAAAAAACGCTAAGTTACCCTTTAAATTTAGTCACAAGTTATTTAAATGCTTTAAGCACTTTGATAAAGCTGCTTGGTGCTGCGAAACGGTGCCATCAGGTCCCATTTTTGTTAATAGCACCTCTGTGTCTTTGTTGGGCACTTGTTGCTTTAAAGATCGGTCTGTGATTTTGTTTGTAATTGCTGAGTAAGTAATGTACTTGCACAGAGCACTGAACGTCTAGCTGTTGATATAATTAACCAAACCGTTTCTATACCCATTTCAGGGCTCTTGATAAAGAGCAAAAATGTCTATTTACAATTGTTTTTATGTGTGGATGTTTTTTTTAACATTTTTTATTCTTTGAGATTTACCACCTCACTTTGATAATAGTTACCCATCTATAATTTTGTTAGACTAACGGCCAGTTCCTTAGGCATTGTGGTCACATAGGTCCCTCTTGATGTATATTAGGGCTGTTTAGTAAGCTTCTGGGGCTATATGCCTTCTAGATAGGAGGAACCCTATCAGGTATATAGGTTTCCTCTCCTTTCTACAGCATCAATGGTACCAATTGTTACTTATGACTACATTTAAAAGGGTAACTTAAGAGTTTATATGTTCCGGTCCTTGAGTGTTCTGCACTTACTAAAAGCGCAGTTTCTTAATTGTTTATACAGTACTACCACTGTTGCCAGATGTAAGCAGTTTTATTGTATGAGCTACATCCCTTCCCACCCCCTGGATACCAAACAGGAGTGGAGACAACCAGTTCTGCCAATCCCAGAATACTAAAGTTCACAGGTAAGAGTTAAAAGCAGCATTGATTTTCTCTTTAAATTCTTATTTTGTTCCTAAAAAAAAGTCCCCAAATAAGCTAATAAACAAAAACTACAACTCTACTGGGCGGTTTAACCACTTGCCTGCTGAATTCTTCTATAAATGCTAGTGTCACCACAGCTGTGTTGCTAGTAAATAAACTATGTTGTGTTACTGGGGAAGTGCGTGCAGATGTACAGACACCAAGTCCCAGCAGCTAGATCACAAAAAACACCAGTAATATCTAGAAGGCGCACAGTCATATCCATAAAATGCCTTTAGTTAAAAAGGGGCAAAATACAAGAGAATTTTTAAATATTCTATATTGCATAAAGTGCAGATTTCAAACATTGAAAGTTTTTTTGGGTTTGTTTTATTACATAAAAAAAATAAAACCTGCAAGATTCACACAATGACACTTACATATCACTTTAAGTGAGCTGGATTAGGAGTGCATCTGATAGAGAATTAGGGCCTCATTCAATTGCAATTTGACCAATTGAATAAGGCTCTAAAAAAGCAAATAACATATATTTTTTAAATAATTTTTTAGTTAGTGAACTTCTATCCAAAAGCAAGGTCTTTATTAACTAAAAACTTCTTTAAAAAAATATGCCATGTGCTTATTTAGAGCCCTATTCAATTGGCCAAATCGCAATTGAATAAGGCCCTTAGTAATTTATGAAAACTTCTTTTTTTTTTGCATGAAAAAATACCAAAATAAGCATTTAATCACTTACATTGAAGTTAGCAAAATATATTTTAATTTCTGTCAGTTGAAATTTAAGATTAAGATTAACACCCTCCAACCCCAGGCTAAACTTGTATACAATTTGAAAAATTGTTTTGGCCAATCAGGAGGAAGTAAAGACTGAAACATTTGTATCACAATCTGGCAGTTGCTGTCTGTTTTTTTTTTTGTGGCCTGTCTCTTTATGGGCAATTTTAGCTGTGAGCTTACCAACCATGATTTCCTTTAGAGGTCACACACTGTACCCTGCAGGGTACACTTTATGTAAGCTTCCTAGGGGTGTGCACATCCACATATCAGTATCTAGCATATAAAAATAAGTACAATCAACTTCAATATAATACATATTTTTAAGTAGCTGTTTATTAGGAAACAATGGAAACCCAGCTCACCTACATATCCCTTTAAATGCCAATATACAGGCAGATTTTGATACCTTTTTGTAAAGTCTGACTTCAGTGCAAGGGCATAGATTAAGATAAAGGGGGGGAAAAAACAGTTCAAGTAAAACTGCACATTTTTTGAAGTATGTAGTAAGGGGCTTGTGAACCTTAATGAAGCTGTGAGCTATACCATGTAGGATCACTCAAGATGATCCACTGCAGAAAAAAAACTAGCAACCCACTCCAGTATCTTTACCATGAAAATCCTATAGATAAGCACAACCAGACACAAGATGTGCCTGGCATGATGCGGTCGTGGAGAGTCGGACACAACCGAACAACAACAAACTAACAACGTTAACTGCTATGTCATGAATATAATACCAATATAAGAAAGCAGAAAAAAAAACTGAATTTTTGAAGTTGCTGTTTATGTATTGAGTGATCCATAGTTTGATACAGAGGAGGTGTTTATTAGATAATTGGATCTGGTTTCTAGTAAGCCACATTCAGAATAACTGATTAATTACATCAGAGCGATAAAAAAGATATTTATATTAAAAAGAAAATGAAAACTATTATTTGTGCAAACAAGGATACAATCTCCATCTGTACGCACGGTCAAATCATTTATAACCTTTGCAACAGTTAAAAAATGAGAAGAACAAATAAATAAATAAATGTCACAAAAGTTGAAACATTCAGTTAAATCTGTTTAAAAACGTTCTTGTAATTAACAGGAAGTGTACATACTGTAAGTAGATATCATCGGTTGAGAGGGGCAAGCCCCAGCGAGCAGTTAAGCATTAGGATCAGTTTATTGTTCTCAGAGAGCTGAAAGACACCATAACAAATACCCTCTTGCAAATGCAAAAAAAATAAAAAAAAGTCTTCCAATGCCCCACTGTGATCAACTGGACAGTTTTATAATGTACTAGGTTGAAGAACTACACTAAAAAACATGCAACATGTGAATGTAAAAAAAACACAGCCCTTAATTTATTATATGCAATCATGTAACTCCGTAATCTACCATTTTGCCTTTAGCAGGGCAGCTTCCTGAAGTGGGAGGAGACTTTGAATACACAGGAAGCGTCCGTCTGCACAATGACAGTTACATCTGCCAGTGATCTCAAGAGGGAAGCTCATTAGTTTACAAGGACATGCCAGATCAACACATTTTCTGCATGATTGTATATAAAAGGTGCAGTTGTTATTAAAAAGGCCATATAGGATGAAACTATTGACGACAGTAATCCTTTAAACATTTATCAGTTTAATGTTCTCAGAGATTTATATTCGAAAGAAAAGATAAAATACACTGACAAAAAGAAATGCTCCATTACAGATGCAAGAAAAGAAAAAAAAAATACTTGTCCATTTAAAGCCATGGTAAGTAAGGGTGCCATATCTTTGCACCATAGTTAGGATTTCCAATAACATCTGCCATACGCAGCTATGAAATAAAACCCTGAATACCCGGAGAGGCTTTTCCTGATTGACACAGAAGTTTTGGATCGTGATTTAAACTTTCCTAACAATTAGTAGATTTGTTTCCCAGCTTTCTGGTTGGAGCAGGGAGCCAATACTTGTATTTATTATAACATTAATTGTTAACTCCGGAACTTGCTGGGGGGAGAATAAATTCCAAAACAGTAACGCAGAACTAACCACTTTCCAAAAAGACTTTCCAAAGGCCTTTTTTTCCAAAGAAGGATAAGGAGCGAAGGAGCCAGTAAAGTCCTAGCCTGTGCTGTAATGTAAAGGATTATAAACTTACATTTTGTCTTTAAGATCTAGTAGAACTTCCTCTCCCATTCTGGATCTTTACCTTGTTGTGGTGAAGGGGCTTATGTACCACAATGAAGCTGTGAGCTATACCATGTAGGGTCACCTAAGATGAGCAGGTCCTAGCAGAAAGGTCGTATTATAGAAAATACTGGTAACCTACTCCAGTATCTTTGCCATGATAATCATATGGATTATCACACCCAGACACAAAATATGCCAGGCGTGCTGTGGTCCATAGGGTCACGGAGAGTCAGCCCTGACTGAAAAATTTAACAACAAGAACTGTCGGTATCCACCCTAAAAAGGTGTCCAGAAGAAGGGAATGGATCTGTGCAGGAGGTTGCCTAAAATCTAAATGATATATACATATTATCACATATATAATTGTGAGCGCAGAAGGCGCTCCTTGCCAGCAACATCGGACCTCGCAAAATTTAAGGAGTTACGAAACCAAAATACGAGACACGTTACAACCTCGCAAAAAACGCCCGAACCCATAAATACACACAACAAATACATAAAAAGCTTAGCTCAATTTAACTCCAAATAAAAGAGTTTAGACACTCAAAGATCCCTAAGCGAGAGAAAAAATGGGCGGCCAAAAAAAAAGAAAACGAGGCTATAGCAGTCTAAAGACGCAAAACATCACCAAACACCTACGGATTTTCCGAAAACAAGGACGCAACCCACGCGACCCCAAAAACATTAGAAACACAATAAATACACACAACAAACACATAAAAAGCTTACCCACAGCAAGAGGTTGCACCCAGGACCTCTGCAAGTGAAGTTACACCTCGATTTTAAGTCCAAATTTCGGAGTTTAGACACCCGAAACTCACCTAAGCGAGAGAGAAAATGGCCGCCGGACAACACGAAAACGAGGCTAAAGGATGGATTTTCCAAAAAAGTCGGACGACATCCGAAAACAAGAATGCAAAATCAGCCACAGCCGCATACCACACATTAGGCGCCATTTTAGAACACTAACTTATACAATCCGGAAGTGTACAGCTACCCTAACGGATTTGTCTCGCGCACGCACACTATTATACTACACGCTACACACATTCATGACGCTTACACAGCAGCTCCACAGCACTGCAGCAACATGAAAACAGATTGTCAGCTCTTCAACACAATGCTTCCTGCATATATTACTTGAAAATAGGTAAAGTATATTACTTTATTAATCTAATATTTATTTGATTACGATACACCAAACAGCCTTAGCTCACTTACAATTTCATTGCCGTCATTTTTTGACGGGCAATATTCTAGTTTATATATATATATATTGGGCAGATCCAATTTCACTCCATGGACATGGTTTTCTTTTTTTCTAATGGCTTCTTGGAAAAATAAGAGAATCACCTGCACTACCAATAACGCCAAAATTATGGGATATAATTAAGAATGGATGAGTTGTAGCTGTATGAGAGAGAATTCAATTACACACTAGAAAAGCACTCTCATAACCCACTTTATGAACATGATAGTGTGCCAGTTACAATATAACTTATTAGAATTGTTTAATTATAAATTTAGAGAATAAGGTATGTAATAGGAAACCAATTAAATGTACCCGTGTATCCTAATGAACATCCCACTTGCTAACGTACAAAAATGTCTATTGATTCTACTACTTTTTATCTAATCAATTCCAATAAAAGTTATATTTTACACGGTGAGAGATCATCCTGTTCATAAAGTGGTTTATAAGAGTGCTTTTGAAATGTATGCGTATAATGTATCTGTAATTCAATTTCTAAAAAGCAATCAAAGTAACAGGTGCCCAGCTTCTGGAGCCTCCCCATTTCTTCATGTGCCCTCTCATGTGTGGTGCCATCTTTCACAAAGAAAGGCAAGACTCACAAGGGAGGAGCATCACATTAACAGCATATTGCTGTTCGCAAACAGTGACATGCTGTGTGTCTGAATGCAGAGGTATTACGCTGGTAGTGTGATACCCTTCCCCTGTGGGTTGTGTTCATATGTCTCAGCTTTGAATGATGGCAGCACACGTGAGAGAACAGGATGAAAGGGGGCATTTCCAGAAACGGGAGTCTAAGTCTGTTACTATGGGGACTTCTTAGAAGTAAAGATAAGTGTAAATTATATATGACAATTACATTGAGGAAGATAAAAGTAATTAACCTAGTTAAAATATTTATATAAAATAAACAATTTTTGCCTAAAAATGTCCTTTAAATAAATAAATTAAACCTGTTGCACAAATACTGCAGGGATTCTTTGTAGAAGCGTGGAGAGTGTTCCTTTATTCCATTGGAACTCACAACCTTTGATTCTGGGGAGATGAACAACAAACACTCCCAGAACATGCCCAACGTGCTGGCTCTTATTTACCCTGTCCCACAGGAAAACAAACAAAGGATAATCTCTCAGCATAATAATAGGAGACAGACGAACAACCCAAGTATGATTATTTGATATTTAAAAAAAAAAAAGAAAGATATTATTTATTTAAAAAAAATAATTTAATTAGGGCAATTTAAGGCTGGAACAGCAGTCAGAGACAGATTATTAAATGATAACCAGACAATCCAAACAACAACAACAACAACAAAAGGAAAACGGACAAAAATAAATTATTTTCAGGACCCGGGGAAGTTGCTTTAGCAGCTAGTCTATTATTATTTGACAAACTTAGCATTCTGTTTCTTTCCCATTCCTCACTATGAGAGATAACGACCATTAGAGAGGGAGGTTTCTTTCAGATAATGTATATTTAAAATACCTAACTATTAAACTTAATTATCTAACTTTCCCCATCTACATTTTTAACGATATGCAACAACAAATATATTTAAGTATGTGAGTACATTTTTACTTTTTTAATAAAACCATTGCATTCAAGTACTACGCTATGTTTGGCTCTATGCGCTCTCCTGTTTTTCCACTATTTTGGCTGCATTCTTCAGTTATTGTAGCGTTTTTGGGATAGTAGGGCAAACAAAAAAAAACAGAATAAGAATATTAGAGTTACTCTATCACAATAATCTTCTTCAAGGATCCCAGCATACTTATTTTAAGAAAATTCTGCTATACTCTTAAGACAAATGTGGATAAGTAATGTTTATGTATATTGTGATCCCAATACTTCAGTATGTGTGTATTGTGCGCCAGGGTGGAGCAGAAATGGTCATATTTATAAATATGTGTACTTTTAATTTCTGTTGCAGTTAGAAAATAAAAGGATAGTAGTATAGGCAGGTTTACATGATCTTCCAGAAGAACTTAAAAAGTCATAAGTTTTCATAGGGGAAGGAGCCCCTTTAAAAATGGATACCCCTATACAAGGCATTTTTTTTTTTTTTTTAAAGAGTATTCAAATTGGTTATACTGTTTGTTAGTCATTTAGTTGTCATTGTTTGCCAACAGCAATATACACGAGGAAAGACAAAAATCAAAAAAAAAAAAAAGGGAGAAGAAAAAAAAATAAAAGGGAAAAGAAAAATAAAAGAAACGGTAAAGAAAAAAAAAGGGTAATGAAAAAAAAAGGGTTAAGAAAAGAAAAGGGTAAAGAAAAGAAAAGGGTAAAGAAAAGAAAAGGGTAAAGAAAAGAAAAGAAAAGGGTAAAGAAAAAAAAAAAGAAAAAAAAAAAGGTTGCTTTGTCCTTCATTCGTGCCAGTCTCTTGGTGACCATATGAATACAGGACGCCAGGTATATCTGGCTGTGTTTCCAATTGTGCTTATCCATATGGTTTTCATGGCAAAGATACTGGAATGGGTTGGCAGTTCTTTCTCCAGTGGACCACAATTTGTCTGACCAGACCAGCTAGGGTGAACCTACATGCTATCGCTCACAGGGTCACTAAGGTACACAAGCCCCTTCTCCACAACAAGGTAGCGATCCAGAAGGGGCGAGTGTGTGTGTATACACACACACACACACACACAATTTTTAGTTTTTTTCTAACACTTTTACTCATAAGTACAGGCACAGTGATACATACCAGCCACATTAACTTTTTCTGCAGCTCCCATGCTGGGACTGACAGTTGTGGTGCCATTTGTAGAATTGGATCCTGTGCCATTAATCACCAGGGTGTCCACCTTTGACTCCAATTTCCCAATACGTTGTAATATATTGTCCAGTAACACCGCCAGCGTCTTCTTCAGATCTAAAGCAAACAGACGAAACAAATCGATGATGAATATTTTTAATAAACGGTTACTTTGTTACAATATAATTTTATGTTTTTCCTGCAACAGAAAGCAATGGCAGAACAAAAACGGGGTGTCCCACCCTAATAATAAGGCCGTAAGATAATAAGATAAGGGCTGTTTCTAAATCAGACTGTCGTTTCCAGGGAATAAGAGAGGATTCAACCAAAAACATATCAGAATGCCTAGTATTAGCGTGTCAGCAATTAAATCATTAGCAACCTAGAATTATTCTGCTTAAGATAATATGCTGCTCTACAAGGCCACAGGGAATGTTTTATTCATCTCTTAAGTGTTTAGCATTATGGGCTTATCATAAGGATTTAATTCATGATATTACACACAGCTTTGCATAATGGAAACCATTGCAGCAAACAGACAGCACTAAGCAGGATCGTTCTGTCGCAGAGATGGAAACCAAAAGGCAATACAGTAGACTCTCAGTTATGCGGCACCCACAGGGATTGGTAGATGCCGGATAAATGTAGTTTCTGGTTGCTTGAGAGTTACTATAAAAGAGGCCTAGATTAGCTGCACATAAGATGCTCTGATAAGTATATGGGTCAGTGAGGGCTGTTCTAGCAGCAGCAGCAGCTTTCACTCCTCACTTACACACAGATACTTTCGGCTGGAGGGTGCGGTGCTGACCCCGGGGAATGTAACCCAAACACTGCCTTGGCTCAGTCACTTATGCCGGTCTGCTTTTAGGTAACACTGAATTGTAGAGACGTACAGTGGATGATATCTAGGTGCCTTTTGTGGCATGACAACCTGGCTCCTGGTATTAGTTGAGCCCTGTACAATTACATTTTTAACTAAAGTACAGTATTCAATTTTCTTTCTGGTTGCTTGAGGGTTCTGGCTGCTTGAGTTCCTGTTAACTGAGAGTCTACTGTATCTACAAAATGGAAGTGGATAATGGGAGAAGCTTGTTAATGGTACTCAAAAAATCAAGTTGACGTTTGTTAGGTTGTTTATAAAGAGCACGAAAATTATCTATCTGTTGTGTTATCTATTTTTTTCTAAAGTGATTCAGTCCTGGGAAATTCTATATTATTGTGGCTGTATATATAAGCAAATGAGCAGCTCACGCATATTAGTTAGGTGCCTTTATGTGCTAATTAGGATTAAATTCTGCTTGTCCGTCTCTGCTGTGGCCAAAATAAAGACCTGCAATGTTATCCAGCACGTACTCTGAGCCGCACATTATAATACAGGAGCTGTAGAGAAAAACTGCTAGTACAGTGTTTAGGCAGTTTTTAAGGCTATATAAAATTCCCTTTAAAAAAAAAATATATATATATAGGTCGCTGAATATTTTTCTGGAATAACTATGTGTTCATTAAAAGCCTATTGTGGGTATACTACTTTTTATATATCCCAATAAGTAGTTATTTATTACACTATTAGGCTTCTTTTTGCTCTCACCTACAAGGTGTCTTTTAAAGAAACAATAATGGAGCCAATCAGTCTTGTGAAGTTGGAGGTAGGTGCGGAAGTGAAACTAAAAGAATGAAAGGAGCCCTGTAGCTTAAGATTTTATAATAAGAAGAACTAGACCTGATAATAGGCCATTATGTGCAGTTATACTACAGAGGAACATGCTGTTTGTGCTTCCATACGGCAGATAAAAACGCTAATGGGTTCAACAGGACTAATGGGAATTCATTATTTCACAAGCTCTTATGAAGACTTGGACTTGAAAATGGAAAAATACTTATACCAAAAAAAAAAATCATTTGGCACTCCCTGTCTCAGCAGATAGTGGCGCCGGTAGGGGAGGCGCAGAATAAGCATCTAAATGATCTACTGTCGATCAGGGTAAGAGAGAGGGGGTGATCCTGGTGAGGGGGTCTAGGGGGCATGGGAGGGGCCACCCTACTAAAATAAGATGCAAAGAACTGAGCTTTAAAAAAAACAAAAAAAAAAACACATAACAACAACAACAACGTTGCAACACACACACACACACAGGTATGTTACAATATATAAAAAAATGTATATTTGTATTATATTATTAATTTAAGTAATTATAGATAGAGGGAGAGAAAACAGATAATACATTAATAAGCCCATTTGCATGTCTAAAAGGCGGGGACATGCAAATGAGAATACAATGTACCTCACTCTTTCAATCCAAAAATAGCAACTTTATACATTGCTCCCTTAAAGCAGATTTTTTGCACTGGGGCCCTCATTTCATTAGCTCTGCCACCGCATACATATATACATACACACGCATACATACGACTGAACGAAACAGCAACAACACCCTAGCAAGAGCAACTAGTTATTTTAATTACCGTATGCATTCATCATTAATAAAATTCCTATTTATAATAGCAATATTTAGTTTTATTTTACAAATTTTCAAGATTATAGTATTAGCTTCCTCCTGAGTGTTTATCTCCACCCTGATAAGGTCATTAGGAGTAGGGTCTGGGACAGGTATTAATGGTGTTATGAAAATTCAGACATAAGAGAATAAACAATGTATAGACTGCCCCCCCCCCCCCTGCGACACAACAAATCCCCAATTAATGGAGATTACTGTTTTAGCACATTTCTCTGAAAATTTAGCAGTTGCCTACTAGACAAAGCCGCCTCCCCCATTGACCGTATAATGAGTGGATACCAGCAGCAGCTGCTTTAAAAAAATAAAAAAATAAAATGAATGTAAACTTTAGTAATAATCAGTGCCTAATTAACTAATCTAGCCCATGTTGTTGGGGTACTTCAGTGATCCATTAATTCTCTATACCAGCCACAAGGCGTCCTCCAATCCTTGACCTAAATCATAAAATCCATGGAATATCCCCAATATAACCTAAAGCAGTTTCCCATGGTTCTTTGGCTCACATGTCATTAAACCCAAATACACTAATAATCAGATACTTGTAATATTTGTTGTATAATGACCTTCACATCACCCCGGACCAGAACAGATTACAAATCCATCTATTTCCTGCAGTAGACACAGGGATTACTTGGATTATTCACAACATTATCAGGTAAACAGATGGCCAGGATTTTTAGGCATATGTTTTTTCACAGCTTCCTTAGATATAGATTAGCCGAGAAAGGAAATCCCAGAAAACAAGAGGACACCGGGCATTTAAATGGATCCACTGTAACAATTATTTAAAGGCATATCCATGTTTCCTGGACTATGACTGCTCTTATAGAGGAGAATCAGTAGTGTATGAAAATATTTTTTTGCATTAAAAATACTGGAATAAACATTAACAAACTCACCCTGAAGTTTGATAAATTTCCCCAGGTTTGCTAGCATTTTATTTTGAGAGTTACCACCCCTAGAAATTTCTGCAAAAAAATCAGTCTAAAATTCATAATTGGTTTTGGCCAACCACAGGTAGCTATAACTTTGTTTCAATGACTGAAAAGCTCAGTCTGTGCAGCAAAGAATCATGGGACATGCAGGTTTGCTTTTCCCCATGCACAAGGAAGCAAGTAGTCAGATGTTGCTATGTGAATATTTGCACTGTGCTGTCGTTGACTTAAAGGTTAGTACAGGGTCAAAAACCATACCCTAATGCAGTGTTTCTATCATTTCTTTTATCGAATTAACACACACACACATATATATATATATATATATATATATATATATATATATATATATATATATATATATATATATATATATATATATATATATATATATATATATATATATATATATATATATATATATATATATATATATATACATATATATATACACATACATACATACATACATACATACATACCTAGTCTTCCTTTATAATCTCCTTAAACAGGAGTAATAAAATCTCTAGGCAAAGAAAGCAAAATAATAATAGTATTTCTGAAAAGTACTATAAACCCACCAGCACCAGTATGAAAATACAGCCGGTACCATGTATCCTAGTCCACAACTGGATTTTCAAATATGTTTACAGCAACCATTGGGTCCAAAGTACCCAGGGTTTAACATTCTTCATTGCTTAACATGGACAATGTGCCAATAAATGTGTTTTTATTAATTTCGAGCAACATACAACAAACATGACATTAGTTCTTAAATGGACATGTTAAAAAAGGGTTCTGGTTATATCTTCATAAACAAGCCAGGGAACAGGAGGACCACCTAAAATGTTATATATAGGTTAAAATGTAGGCATTGGCACATGCTCAGAGTATGTATAAGAACGTCTGAAGATTGGAGTGGTCATGGATATAAAATATTACAAATACTAATGGTGCAACAAGGATATCTTTTTAACTGGACAAATATTTTATTTCTGTGACAAGTCTTTTAGACATGTTCTCTCTTTCTCAAGTGCAAAGTAATATTGAGAAGATGTTACACATTATACCTAAACATTAGAAAAGCATCAAAAAAAGTATGATTCCTGGGACAGAAGAGACAGACGCGCGAGCATTGGAAAATCCCAAAGGGAAGGTATGTGGGGGATTGCACCTGGTCAGTGAGATGACCGGCAAAATCTATATATGTATACAGCAGAGTGGTCAGCCAGTCTAGTAAGAGTAAGAAAAATGTGCCAGGGTGGGTTACACAGATATATGTAATATACTTCATTTATGGTGGGCAAAAGAGCAAAATAAGCCTACACTGTACAGTAAATTAATAGTACATTTGTGTTCACATTTGAATGTTTAAAACAAGTTAAAAAATGTTTTGCTTCATGCCCAAAATTCTGAGAAATACTGTTATTGCACTGCATTGTGGGAACCTGGGCAGGGACATGTAAATGGCACGGAGGATTTTCTCTTGCAATCCATTACCATTTTAATTATGGCTTCCTTTAAGCAGATGCCTGCCGCATCACACAGCTTTGAGCAAAGCTAAGATTGGACGATACAAAACCCAGGAAATCTACCCACAGACAGCTGTTTCAAGGTTACTGCCTATGATTCCTAGCTTGTGTAGTAAATGTTTTAAATTACATTAATTTAATTTTTGGTGAGCTTTGCTCAAAGCGGTGTGATACACTAGGCATATGCTTAAAGAAAGCCATGTTTAAAATGGTAATGGACTGCAAGAGCGAAGCCTTTGTGGGCATATTTGCATGTGTTTGCCCATATTCCCAGAATGCAGTGCAATAACTATATTTCTCAGAATACTGGTCAGGAAACAAGTTTTTAAACTTGTTTTAGACGTTCAAATGTGAACACAAACATACTACTTTTGTATATAATATATTATATTATATTATATTATATATATATATATATATATATATATATATATACACATACATACACTAGTGCCTTGCCCATCAAAAATGACAGCAATAAAATGTGAATCCTGGCAATGCTGCTTGCCACACAATGGGAGCCTCTCCCCCTCTACTTTACTGGCCTCGCGACGAGCTCCTTTGAGCTCATCAAGGGCCTCGGAATAATTGAGAGTCTCTCCCTCTGTCTACTTCCTCCCTTGTGTCTCATTTCCCCCCTCCTCTCCCCCACTGTGTTCCCCCCCCCCTGCTCCCCCTCCTCTTTTCCCCCTCCCCTATGTGTCTCTTCCCTCCTCCTCCTCTCCGTCTCCGCCACGCAATGCACCTGGGCGGCCCACCGCGCAATGGACCTCGGTGGCCCTATGTGTCTCTTCCCTCCTGTATACAATGCGCCTGGGCGGCCCGCCGCGCAACGCGCCTGGACGGCCCTTTGTGTCTCTTCCCTCCTCCTCCTGTCCCCGTTGCACAATGCGCATGCGCGCCCAATTTGCGGCAGTCGCAGTTGTCATCGCAGTTTGACAACTATTGTATGTGATATGTGATGAATATATAAATAGAGATCTATATATCTTACTATCTATCTATATTACATACCTACAGTACATATACACACACATACTAAAATGTTAGGAGCCAGTATTAACATTTTAAGAGCTAAAGCACTTTGGCTCCTAGCATTACCTAAATGTAACCATGAACAAACACAAATAACTGGATTAATTAATGGGAAAAATAAAACCATGAAGCAAGGAAATACAAAGAAAGTCTAAAGAAATGAGCATGAAATGATAAAGAATTTAGTGCTTGTGTATTTTGTGGCTGCAAATGTGTCACTCAAACTATTATTGAATAAAAACTAACTCCACCAACCAATCTTTACACCTCCTTACATTATAATTGAGGCGCGCTCGCTGCTCCCCTACTTGCACTATTTGGCTGCAGACGCTGGCAGCTGTCTTCTTTTGCCAGTAAAGTCACAGGAGGGAGAAGCAGAATTATTCATAGAGCAGCTGACATTATCATATCTGAGGTGACTTGTGTGGCCAGGAAGTACAGATAAGCTGTGTGTATGTATGTATGTATGTATGTATGTATGTATGTATGTATTTATCTATCAGGCGCACATTATTCATAACACAGACAGCGAGAGATAGAGGCAGACAGCGAGAGATAGAGGCAGACAGCGAGAGATAGAGACAGACAGCGAGAGATAGAGACAGACAGCGAGAGATAGAGACAGTCAGCGAGAGATAGAGACAGTCAGCGAGAGATAGAGACAGTCAGCGAGAGATAGAGGGAGTGCAGAATTATAAGGCAAGTTGTATTTTTGAGGATTAATTTTATTATTGAAGAACAACCATGTTCTCAATGAACCCAAAAAACTCATTAATATCAAAGCTGAATATTTTTGGAAGTAGTTTTTAGTTTGTTTTTAGTTTTAGCTATTTTAGGGGGATATCTGTGTGTGCAGGTGACTATTACTGTGCATAATTATTAGGCAACTTAACAAAAAACAAATATATACCCATTTCAATTATTTATCTTTACCAGTGAAACCAATATAACATCTCAACATTCACAAATATACATTTCTGACATTCAAAAACAAAACAAAAACAAATCAGTGACCAATATAGCCACCTTTCTTTGCAAGGACACTCAAAAGCCTGCCATCCATGGATTCTGTCAGTGTTTTGATCTGTTCACCATCAACATTGCGTGCAGCAGCAACCACAGCCTCCCAGACACTGTTCAGAGAGGTGTACTGTTTTCCCTCCTTGTAACTCTCACATTTGATGATGGACCACAGGTTCTCAATGGGGTTCAGATCAGGTGAACAAGGAGGCCATGTCATTAGATTTTCTTTTTATACCCTTTCTTGCCAGCCACGCTGTGGAGTACTTGGAATCGTGTGATGGAGCATTGTCCTGCATGAAAATCATGTTTTTCTTGAAGGATGCAGACTTCTTCCTGTACCACTGCTTGAAGAAGGTGTCTTCCAGGAACTGGCAGTAGGACTGTGAGTTGAGCTTGACTCCATCCTCAACCCGAAAAGGCCCCACAAGCTCATCTTTGATGATACCAGCCCAAACCAGTACTCCACCTCCACCTTGCTGGCATCTGAGTCTGACTGGAGCTCTCTGCCCTTTACCAATCCAGCCACGGGCCCATCCATCTGGCCCATCAAGACTCACTCTCATTTCATCAGTCCATAAAACTTTAGAAAAATCAGTCTTGAGATATTTCTTGGCCCAGTCTTGACGTTTCAGCTTGTGTGTCTTGTTCAGTGGTGGTCGTCTTTCAGCCTTTCTTACCTTGGCCATGTCTCTGAGTATTGCACACCTTGTGCTTTTGGGCACTCCAGTGATGTTGCAGCTCTGAAATATGGCCAAACTGGTGGCAAGTGGCATCGTGGCAGCTGCACGCTTGACTTTTCTCAGTTCATGGGCAGTTATTTTGCGCCTTGGTTTTTCCACACGCTTCTTGCGACCCTGTTGACTATTTTGAACGAAACGCTTAATGTTCGATGATCACGCTTCAGAAGCTTTGCAATTTTAAGAGTGCTGCATCCCTCTGCAAGATATCTCACTATTTTTGACTTTTCTTAACCTGTCAAGTCCTTCTTTTGACCCATTTTGCCAAAGGAAAGGAAGTTGCCTAATAATTATGCACACCTGATATAGGGTGTTGATGTCATTAGACCACACCCCTTCTCATTACAGAGATGCACATCACCTAATATGCTTAATTGGTAGTAGGCTTTCGAGCCCATACAGCTTGGAGTAAGACAACATGCATAAAGAGGATGATGTGGTCAAAATACTCATTTGCCTAATAATTCTGCACTCCCTGTAGAGACAGTCAGCGAGAGATAGAGACAGTCAGCGAGACAGAAATAGAGATATACTGAGAGACACTGAGGCAGACACACAGAGAAATAATATCTTCAAACCCCATTGCACCCAATATATTCTCTACGCACTTACACTTACTTGGGAATAATATTTAATGCCTCTGGAAGCTTCAAGGAGGCAATAAAAATCACCCCAAGTAATTCACCCTGGGCATACCTTGCTATGAAGGCTGCAAGATTATTTGACTGTGTGATAAAACCAGTGAAGTCTGGGGCCCAACTCTAAACCAGGAACGCATTAAGTAGGACACATCTCCAACCAAGACACACATTTATCCCTCTGCAAACAAGTACACAAAGTCCACAGGAATGCACCAATAATACTGAACGGAGGAGATATTGTTATACTTATACACCTAGTAAAACCATTTATGTGTAATTTTATACATATATATATATATATATATATATATATATATATATATATATATATATATATATATATATATATATATTTACAATGACTTTGATGTACTTTATTTTATTAAGAAGTGCTTATAAACTCTGTATTTCCTGCCTAAAATGAAACATATTACATGTACTAGAATATTGCCCGTCAAAAAATTACGGCAATGAAATTGTAAGTGAGCTAATGCTGTTTGGTGTATGGTAAGCAAATAAATAATACATTAATACATTAATATACTTTACCTATTTTGAAGTAATATATGCAGGAAGCATTGTGTTGAAGAGCTGGCAATCTGTTTTGATGTTGCCGCAGCATCCAATGTGTGTTTTCAGTGCTGTGGAGCTGATGTGTAAGTGTCAGCAATGTGTGCAGTGTGTAGTGTAAATAGGCTGCGTGCGCGAGGAAAATCTGTTAGGGTAGCTGTGTACTTCCGCATTGTGTAAGTTAGTGTTGTAAAATGGTGCCTGATGTGTGTATTACGAGGCTGTGGCTGATTTTGCGTCCTTGTACCTCGTACGGCTTTTTGGAAAAATCTGTATGTGTTTCGTGGTGTTTTGCATGTTTAGGGTCCTGTATCCTCGTTTTCGTTTTGTTCAGTGGCCATTTTTTCTCTTGCTTAGGAGATTTTCGAGGGCCGCCATTTTTAAAGTCTGCAGTTGCTGGCAAGGAGGGCCACAGCGTTAGCAACAACTTTTGTCAACGCGCACTGATGACAACTATATATGGGATGGGTCTGTCCTCTGCAGCTCACAGACACAGACTCTGTGGTACTTGTGCAGTGTCTAATACTAACCAATCAGTGACCATCTCTCAGCAACATGGTGTGCAACAAGCTGCTGAGACATGTTGCCTGATAGTCTGCACTGCACATCCAGCCCTACAGAGTCTGGGTCTGCTCTCTGCAGCTTATGCAGACCAATACAGAGACTAATTGTATGATTTTAGACAGTTAAAACTGGGCTTATAAGTACTTGTTAATAAAATAAAGTACATAAAAGTAAATAGATACACATGGATATTATATCGATAGTAAAATCAAGAAACTTTCCATATCCTTTAAGTATAATGCATCTCACTGAAGGCCTTCTGTCACCACCCTTAGGAACCATTGAATGTAGGGGCCAGTCACCAGGCCAAAAAAGTCAAATAGTCACAGTGACCAGAGGGACCAAAAGCTATTAACAGCATTTTATGGCGATTGGCCATAAAATCTTTTATAGTAAAGTACTATAACACTTTGTAAAAGGTATGGGTCCAAAGTGTAATTGTTAACTTGTTATATTTTCAGATGTTTCTTCCAAACGCTGGTTACATGCCCTGGATCCCACCCAAGAAACATTTCCACCAGGTCACCCAAGCTAAAAATGCTCTGGGTCAATTTTAAATTTTAGGACATTTACTTTAGGGGCATAATGCATTTTAGAGTGTCGTTTTTGTATAGAGCCAATAAAAATATTTTTGGGGTAGTATCCCTTTAAGGGCGATCAGCAACCACTTCAGCCACGATAGCCAGTTTGCTCCCAGTCCTAGCGCCAGGCTAGGTTCCTGGATGGATTCAAACTTTAATAAGCGGTAAACTGGCTCCATTAACTTCTATGGGAGATCCACAAAGCTGACCAAGTATAGTTAATAGACTGTCAGACAGCCATGGGAATATTTTGTTTCATTAGACAAAGATGAAATGCTTTGCAATGGATACCCCTCTGATCTTTTTGTGTCTCAGTTATTCGCTAATTGGGAAATACTTGACTTTATTCATTGTTCCTGGGCCCCCAATACAATCTAATAGGGAGCCAGAATTGTTAGTCGAAGTTCTGGCCCGCCCCGAAAGGGAATACACCGGGGGCCACTTCCACCCTCTTAGACAACTCCTTTCCGACTGAATAAAGGTATCTCTACCTGAGAGAAGGTTGGCTAGGGTTCAGATACACCTACACCCCGTCCTCCTTACAACCAATCGGGCACAAAAAAGACATTTAAAAATAATAATAATAATAATAATAATAATAATAATAATAATAATAATAATAATGTTTTGCAGTGGTAAATTACATTTCTACAATTTCAAATTTAAAAGCTCCAATGGGTCCTTTCCTATTTCATAGCCGCATGCCGTCAGAACAGTGGGGTTGAGTGATGCGCCACCTGGTGGTGCAAAAAATTATACTTGACGATACTTGAACAAAAATCAGCTGCATGGTCGAGATGCCAGAAAGAAGCCTTTACTGCGCCAATGCCACAAAAAGCCTGGTTACAATATGCCCGACAACACCTTGACATGTCTCACAGATTCTGGCACAGAGTTATTTGGAGTGACGGGATCAAAATAGAGCTTTATGTTTAAGGTTCTTATCAAGCCCAAAAGAAGCAGTTGGTCGTCACACTAGACCTGATAACGTTTTAAAAGTTTAGTTTTCCTGTTAACATTTTAACTACTGCATGCAAGAGGAGACAAATGCATGTACTTTGAAATCAGCCAGGGCTTTCAGTGAAAACATTTTTTTACTGTCATATGTTTATAAGTGGAGATGTGGCCAATATTAAACAGGCTTGGTGTATTGTGACCTTTGAGTTCACCTGCGCAAAGCCACAGAATGATCTGACTGGCCACGTGCACAGCTCCCACAGTAATGTCTAATAGTTACCACAGCTTACAGACGGCTTTAGTAGAAGGTGAAGCTCTCCTGTTAATGACTAAAAGATAAATGGAAAGCCGAAACATTGACCTTTTTATTTGATAAAGTGGAAGTGCAACTCTACTCCCTAGAGCTCATCTCACCCTCTTCCTAATGCAAACATAAGAACAAATCTGCCTAAAGGAGACTGTGTAGCCATTATCATCATCATCTTTATTTATAAATGTGCCAACATATTTTGTAGCGCTGTACAAGCGTTAAGTACAAGGCAAAACAAAAAAAAGCAGAATTTTTAGAATCGCTGTTGCCTGCCTAATTGGTTTAAACCAATGCAGAGCGATTTGAGACAAAAGGTGATTCAATTTATTTAATAAGATCCCGGCCCCGAACTCATCAGACCCACGGTCTGTGCTCACAATCAGGATCAAGTCTCCACAGGACTAGGATTAAATTATCTATTAAAGGTGTACTGTCCTGATAATGATCCTAATCCTGGGAGTGGTTTCATTTCCTCGCTAGTTTCCTTCCCCTTTTATGACACTATTCAGTCACCTCTCACACCCGTCTGCATTGGCTCCGTGAGGACAGACGGGTGGGTGACAATACTTTATTATAGGATGACATCAGCAACATAAAACTGCAGGCCGACTTCCACCAGAGCAAAAATGAAATCTGTATTTATGTCAGTAATTATCCTACAAACAGGAGTAAGTCTTCAGTTTTTGGGACTAAGTAGGATATTATACATATATGTTGGTTATAAATAATTTTAATGAGTATTTTTCCAGTTACGGAGAAAGTCTCTCTTCTGTACTTGCTTTTTATTTAACCAATTAAGCTGAACTTTGGACTCTCATGAAATGCTGGATATTATTTACCATAAGTAAATAAGCTATGAAACTGCACAATACTAACAGACCCCCCCAGGTACACATATACCGAGGCAGAGTTATGTGACCTACACACTTTTCTCCTTATCTTATGTTCTCTATTATCCAGTACTAAGCTACAAAGCTGTAGGGAAGTGGATTCATTCAGGAGTCAGGGAGCCCAGGCTAATAATAACAACAACGACAACAACAACAATACTATTATTAATAGGAACTTGCCCGTCAAAAATGACGGGATTAAAATTGTAAGGCTGGCAAGGCTGTTTGCCACACAATGTGAGGCTTTTGCTCCTCTGAGCAGGTTTGGCGCTCATTGCAAACCTCTCCTGCTCGCAGTGCTCATCATGAGCCCCACGATCAGCGCCATTGGCGCTCATCTAATGGCTCACAATGAGCGCCGAGCCTTTTCTCTTACCTACTGTACAGGCCGCTTATTGAAGGGTTCATTAACCTGCAAGTTTAGTGCTTGGGAATGCCATGTGTCTCTTTCCACCATCAACCCCCTGTCCCTTCCCTGTGTATTTCTCCTCTGTCTGTGTGCGCTGAATATTTGCATGGCGCTCGATGACTGCATTTGTTTTATCTTCTAAGTCCCGCGTGCCTGGCGTTGTTGGTGTAAGTGTTAAGGTCTTTGCCGTAGTGTATTTTCTAAGTCCTGCGTGCCTGGCTTTGCTCAGCCTCGTTTTCATCCAGTTTCAGATATTTTCACGTTTTTCGTAAAAAAAAAATTCTCTCGATTAGCCGATTTTAGATTAACGTAAACCCCCAAATATGGCTCAAAACCGCTTGTAACCTCACTTCCAGGCTTCCTGCCTCTCCCCGTGTCCTGTGTGTGTTATATTTGTTAATTTTTTTGTTGTGTTTTTAGGGTTTTTTAACGTTACGCGCTTGGCTCGCAGTTGCGCCCGTTACAATGCAGCCCAAGTACTGCGCCTTGCTCCGTGAGGCTCGCGTGTGCGACAGCGCTGCTGGCTGCAATGAGCGACTTTGGCGCTCCTTGCAGCCCAAATGCTGTACACGGCTCGCCTTGCTTTGTGAGGCTTTGCAAATGAGAGCCTTTGGCGCTAATCCAGCCTAAGCCATGCTGCCGTACACGGCTCTCATCGCTTCGTGAGCGGATGCAAGTGCGTGGCCAACATCGCAAACGTTACGAACAGCATTCTTGGTCCACAACTATATCTGCTTTTTTTTTTTTGTTTATTTATAAGTTTAAATATACATCATATAAACATAGCAATACAAATCAGTACATTCATATCTCCTTCCTCTATTATAATTTTCATATATTTCCATTTCTCATTTAATGAAGAGATAAACAAACAACAAAATGCAGCTCAAATAATCCATCCTCAACCCCCCCTCATCCCCATCCTCATCTTCAATCCCCCCCATCCTCATCTTCAATCCCCCCCATCCTCATCTTCAATCCCCTCCCATCCTCATCCTCAATCCCCTCCCATCCTCATCCTCAATCCCCTCCCATCCTCATCCTCAATCCCCTCCCATCCTCAATCCCCTCCCATCCTCATCCTCAATCCCCTCCCATCCTCATCCTCAATCCCCTCCCATCCTCATCCTCAATCCCCTCCCATCCTCAATCCCCTCCCCATCCTCATCCTCAATCCCCTCCCATCCTCATCCTCAATCCCCTCCCATCCTCAGAGACGCGGGGGTGTAGAGAGACACAAGGGCGGGGGTGTAGAGAGACACAAGGGCGGGGGGGGTAGAGAGACACAAGGGCGGGGGGGGTAGAGAGACACAAGGGCGGGGGGGTAGAGAGACACAAGGGCGGGGGGGGTAGAGAGACACAAGGGCGGGGGTGTAGAGAGACACAAGGGCGGGGGTGTAGAGAGACACAAGGGCGGGGGGGTAGAGAGACACAAGGGCGGGGGTGTAGAGAGACACAAGGGCGGGGGTGTAGAGAGACACAAGGGCGGGGGTGTAGAGAGACACAAGGGCGGGGGTGTAGAGAGACACAAGGGCGGGGGGGTAGAGAGACACAAGGGCGGGGGGGTAGAGAGACACAAGGGCGGGGGTGTAGAGAGACACAAGGGCGGGGGTGTAGAGAGACACAAGGGCGGGGGGGTAGAGAGACACAAGGGCGGGGGGGTAGAGAGACGCGGGGGTAGAGAGACGCGGGGGTAGAGAGACGCGGGGGTAGAGAGACGCGGGGGTAGAGAGACGCGGGGGTAGAGAGACGCGGGGGTAGAGAGACTGGGGGGTAGAGAGACGCGGGGGTAGAGAGACGCGGGGGTAGAGAGACGCGGGGGTAGAGAGACGCGGGGGTAGAGAGACGCGGGGGTAGAGAGACAGAAGGGCGGGGGTAGAGAGACACAAGGGCGGGGGTAGAGAGACACAAGGGCGGGGGTAGAGAGACACAAGGGCGGGGGTAGAGAGACACAAGGGCGGGGGTAGAGAGTAACTCTAGTATAAGCCATGGGGGCCCTTTTTAGCCTTAAAAAAAGGCTGAAAAACTCGGCTTATACTCTAGTATATACAGTATTTAAGCTTTCTGGAAAGAGGTACAACCTTTGCACTATTTTAAAAAATAATTCCCAGTAGGATATATAACTCACAGAGTTCTTTACCAGTAATAATGATTTATACCATATATCAACTTCCCATTTTTTCCTTTATCTCTTTCTCCCAAGCTATCATTCGATTTGATTTTTCTTTTTGAGCACCAGCCTCAGTTACGTTGGAGCACTTAGCAATAATATGTAAATAATTCTCAGATTGGATTAGTTTTTCGATCGGGGTTATATCTCTGTAATTTCTCTTATCAAGTCCTAAATATTCCAAGCTTTTCTTAAATGAGAAGTACACCCGCCACGTAAAATGTATAATGTTACATTTTATAATTATCTGTTCCTACTCCAAGAGAGCTTCCTTATGAAACAGATCTCCCATCCTGGTGATCCCACTTTTTATCCGGGGTTTTGTTGGACAATCCAGTATCTCTACTGGTGCCCCTAACGAATTCCTCTTTAATCTATTTTTATACCAGAATTTTAATAAAGTTTTTAATTATCACAACTATATATGGGATTATCCTTTTTTTGTAGCACACCAACATATTCCGTAGTGCTATATAGGGATTATGGCAAAAACACATTGCAAAAGAATTGAGGGCCCTGTATTTGAGCTTAAAGTCAAACGTACAAATGCAACTTACAGGATTGAAAACTCGCACCTAAAACGTAAATGGACTGTCACCACAACAGGAAGTTGATTTAATTTCAAACACTTCGTATGCATTGTACCGGCAGTTTTTCTCTACAGTAAATACTTTCTGAAATATTTAGAATAGATTTTGAGGCTCCTATATGCTAATGTATGGATGCTAATGTACAGTAGACTCTCAGTTAACCAGAACAAAAAATAAATTTTACAGGGCTCAACAAACACCAGGAGCCAGGTTGTCATGCCACAAAATGCTTACAGGCACCTAGATATCATCCACTGTACGTCTCTGCAATTCAGTGTTACCTGGAAGCAGACCGGCTTGAGTGACTGAGCCAGGGAAGTGTTGGGGTTACATTCCCGGGGTCAGCACCGCACCCTCCAGCTGAATATACCGGTGTGTAAGTGAGGAGTGAAAGCTGCTGCTGCTAGAACAGAACCCTCACTGACACATATACTTAGCAGAGCATCCTATGTGCAGCTAATCTAGGCCTCTTTTATATGCAACTCACAAGCAACCAGAAACTACATTTATCCGGCATCTAGCAATCCCCGTGGGTGCCGGATAACTGAGAGTGTACTCTATTTGATAAGGGTGGAAGCTGGCCGATTACTTGCAAGCTCTCATAGACCATAAGAAGCTATGACTCCATATAACACTATACTGAAGGGAATTGCTGATTTTCTGTTACAGTTAAAAGGACTCCGTCATCCAAAATACTTAAGGAGCATGAAAAATTGGCTACATGTTGTGTTACCATTTTCTTTCTAAAGTGAATCAGTCCTGGGAAATGTAATGTTGTTGCAAATGAGCAGCACATGCATATCAGTTATCTCCTTAATCGTTTCTTCTGGCTCCAAACCTTTTTGGTAACTCTACATATATCTAGAAAATATATCTGGAACCTAAGAAAAGTTTGCCTGGCTCCTTAATATACTGGCAGACTCCAAAGTTTTGTATAAATGTGTTAACATCGGATTTAGATTCCAATGATAATTGGCAGGGGTCACAGAAAATGGTGCTACTGCATAATCAATGTGTAACTTGTTAAAGAGCTTAAAATGAAATAGCTTTTCATTGTACTAGCCATTTTTATAAAGTGAATCATTTCCAGAGATGTTCAGCATTGTTTGTGCAGCATTATTAAATTAGTCAGCATTTCCCCACTGCCAATTTGCTGCATTGTTGTGCCATTTTTCTTTTCAGCTATTTGTCTTTTTACTTTCAGTAGTGTGTCTTTGTAAACTAATAATCTTTTAATTACTGCGCTTGTAGACTCCACATTCCCATTATTGTTGCACAATCAAAGCTTCCTCCTACCTCAAAAAAATGATAGGACCTACAGTAGCATAATTGTAATTGTAACTAATTGGCAACATTTTATTTTTCACTAGCAAATTGCCCATCAAAAAATGACGGTCATAAAAATTTTAAGGCAGGTAATGCTGTTTGCCACACAATGTAAGTGTTTTGGTCCTCGGAGTACCTTAGGCGCTCATTTAGAGCCTCTACCCTTGTGTACTATTGGTCGTCTGAGCACTTTTGGTGCTCATTGAAGAGCCTCTCCCTTCGTACACTTTTGCTCCACTGAGCACCATCGGCACTCATTGCGAGCCTTTCCCCTGCTCGTTTTTTTTATTTTTCGAATAAATAATTAATTAAATAATAAATTAATATACTTTACCTTTTTCTAATTAAATATATCCAGCAAGCAATATCCTGAAGAGCTAACAATCGGTTTTGATTTTCCTGCAGCTTACAATGTACATTTGCAGTGTTGCTGACCTGAGGTGTGTCAGCAATGTGTGCAGTGTAAATAGGCTGCGTGTGCGAGGGCAAACCGTTTGTGTAGTTGTGTAAAGCTCCATTTTAGAATGGTAATGTTATTAGTAGCAAGTTCATGTTGTAAAATGGCGGCAAGTGTGTATGTGTTACGCAGGTCTGGAGCATTCTCCGTACTTCCTAATAGTGTATTTTGTACCTCATACATTCCTGGGTAAAAAAGTCTTATGTGCCTGCCGGTGTTTTCCGTGGTTAGTGGTCGCGTAGCCTCGTTTCTCTTTTTTTTTCAACACCATTTTTTTGTCGCTTAAGCGATTTTCGGTTTCAAATTGTGTTTAAATTGTCGTGCAATCTCATTTCCAGATGTCCTAGCTGTACCCCATGCTGGGGTTCTTTGTGTTTTTGTATGTGCGCGGTTTGGCTGTTAAGTTCGTATTTTTTTACCTCAGATTTTTTTTTTCCCAAGTGCCCCGGGTTGTATGTGCCGCTTTCCTTTTTGTTACGGGCTGTAATTTATTTATTCTTATTTTTTCAAACTACTACGGGTCTCGCATTGTGAATGGTGTAATTGAGATTTGTGTTGATGTGTAGTTCCGCGTTATGTAGGGAAAAGCGCCTATGGCGCTCATCTCCATCAGCGCAGTGAGCAACTTTGGCGCTTCTTGCCAGCGACTGCGGTCCGCCCTTTGCAGTTGCTGTGGGCTCGCTACGCTAGCAACAACCCGTATTGCTCACAACTATACATGTGATTGCTTTTTTCTAAGTCCCGCATCTCGTATTTGTTTGTCGTAAGTCCGTAAATGTTGCAAGGTCCGCAGTTGCTAGCAAGGAGCGCCTTTGGTGCTCCATGCCAGCAACTGAGGCCCTCGCTTCGCAAGGGCCGCAGGCTCGCTATGCGAGCCCGCATCGTTAGCAACAACCCGCTTGCTCACAACTATATATGTGATTGAGTATTTTTTTTTAAATAGCATATTTTAAATATATGACAACATATTTAGGAGCCAGGAAGATTTTATAAGAGGCAGATAAGTTGTTTCTAGGAGCCTGGAAGAAAGCCCTTCCTAGACATACATTGGAAACCTACTTAGGAGATATAAGAACAAGTTTTAGCACCAAGGAAATGACCATAATGATGCTTTAAGATGAAACCATTCAAACAAATGTAACACTAGCATTTATTACATTGTTACATTAATTTAAATGTTTATTTCTAGAATTATATATTTAAAAGTTTACAGAGAATCTTAATTAACTAGTGTGCAATTATAAATGTATTTATTCAAAACACTGCAATTATTTACAGCACTAAATTGGTGATGTGATATTAGAAGCAGATCATTTTAGAACGATTTGCATTTACAGATTGATACTGTAGTTTTGCTTTTCTAAATTGTGCAAATGAGATTGATCTAGTTATATTATACTGAACTAGAATTAATTTCTTTCATTTAGCAATTTTCAACCAACGACCTTGCTCAGTCTACATTTAAAAAGTTATATGGAAGTCTCCTTTATATTAGAAACACACATTACGCAGATTCATTCTATACACATACAGATTTATTTTAAAAAAAATGATGGCTTCTACACCCCAAGGTGCACCTACATGGGGACCATGTACGGACCAATAGTATAACAGCATCCAAGTACATTTTTTAACCCTATACTAACCTTCCAGCCAATAGCTGCAGCTCTGCACAATGAGCTGCTTCGTTCAAGGGAGTAGAAAAGAGGAGTGTGGTGGGAACAAAAGACTACAAATCCATGCAGATACTGAATCCCCATACACTGTTACATTGTTGTAGCTGCCTCTGATTGGCCGCAACAAATTATGAATTTTAAAGTTAATCCTAAAGCTAAATTTTCAGGGACGTTCCTTTCTCAAAATCAACGGTCAGAAAACAGAAGAAAAGTTTGCAAACTTCAGGTTAAATGTATTGATGTTTATCTTGGTATTTTTTCATGCAAAAAAATGTGTGCATACACTACGGATTCTCCTGTCACATGCACTCATAATCCAGGAAAACGTCCATATACATTTAAATGCAGTAGCAGACCTCATTCTGAACAGCTCTAATTAGGGTGTGTCAGGGCACTGCACCGAATGAGTTACAGAGCACTATGGAGAAATAAAATATCACTATGATATCACCTGTACCTAGACAGACCACTAACCCGACACAAGGATTCTTGTAACAAATGTAACATGAAATGTAACCATCCACCCCACCTACAGTCCAACCAGATAAAAGAAAGAAAAAAAGAAAAAAGAAAAAATGTGGGAAAAGGGACAATGTAGAAATCGAACAAAGATTTGATTAGATACTTGAAACATACTGGCCACATAACAAGCCACTACATTGCACTAGAATCGAACCTCAAAGTATTCGATTGAATGTATCTAGTTTCTCATAGACTACACGTTATACACCCTACCTACCCAGGACACATTATCACACATGGTGATGGTGGTGTCCAGTGACCCAGAAAAACTTCTCACTGAAATGCATGACAGATAGGTACCTTTGACCAACACACACACAGCATTTTTTTCAGAAATGCCTATTATCTGCTGATAAAAAAAATCTACCTACTCTATTTGTCATTATATAGCTAGCATCAAATCACATATATAGTTCTTAGCAGAGCGACCATGCCAAGATCCGTTGCTAACGCAACATTAAAACTGCGGGCTCGCAAAGCAAGGGCTGCGATTACGGCCAGGCAAGGAGCGCCATAGCCCGCATCGCTACGACCCCGTCCGACTTAGGCAGGGAGCAACAAAGGCGCTCACTGCGCTGGTGGCGATGAGCGCCGTAGGTGCTCATCCCTACGACCCTGTAGGACAGGCAGGGAGTGCCCAAGGTGCTCACTGCGCTGATGGAGATGAGCGCCATAGGCGCTCATCCCTACAACCACGCACGCCTTGCGCATCATACCTACAACCCGTGGAACTACACTCATAAATACACAATTCAAAGTGCGAGACCCGTAACACTTTGAAAAACATTTCCTACAAAAAGTATGACCCAAAACACTTGGAAAATAAAACCGCCACCAACAAAAAAAATAAAATATGAACTTAACAGCCGCAACATGCACAGCGAAAAACAAGAAGAAAAAAAAACACACAAAATACAAAATATGATAAAATAAAACAAAAAATACACACACAGCAAGGGGGGAAAGCCAGAACGTCTGGGAATGAGGTTACACGCCAATTTAAACTCTAAAATCTCCTAAGCAAAAGAAAAAATTGCAGCTAAAAAAAAAAAAAAAAAAAAAAAAAAAAAATGAGGCTACACGACACCTAAGCACGCAAAACACCGCCAAGCACATACGCCTTTTCCACAGACCCGTACGACCTAATAATACACTATTAGGAAGGACACGAAATGCTCAACACCGCCTAAAACATACACACTCGCAGCATTTTACCACTCTAACTCAAACCTAATAACATTATCAAATGCAGAAGTACACAGATCAACAAACTGTTTCCCTTCGCGAACACTTACACCTCAAAAATCGCCAACAGTGCAAATCTACATTGTATGCTGCAGGAACATCAAAACAGATTGTTAGCTCTTCAGCATATTGCTTAATGCATACATTAGATTACAAATAGGTAAAAGTATACTACTTTATAACTTTAATAATACATTATTTCACATTACAAAATACATACACATAAAAAATAAAATAATAATAAACGCTAAAGGAACTCAGCACGCACTTCACAAGGAGCGCCAACAGTGTTTACAGGACCACAACTACACCAGGGGAGAGGCTCACAATGACAGCCAAAAGCCCATCACTGCAAAACTTGCAATGAGCGCCAAAGGAGCTCTCAGAAACAAACATACACCAACCAAGAGGATTGCAATGAGCGCCGAAGGTACTCACACAAAAAATGAAAAATACTTTGTGTACCAAACAGCATTACAATTCTATTGCCATAATTTTTTTTGACGGGAAAGTCTCTAGTAATTAATAAAATTGAAGAAACAGCATTGTTGAAAAAAGCTGACATACAAGCTAGAGAATCACTCAGACCATACTGGTTTCTACATGATAAATAATTGTAGTAATCAAAATAAATCCACACAACGTTCAAAATCTTAACACATATATGCATTCTTTACTGTGTGGTTTCATATTCTTTTCCCAGAAATCCTATATAGGCCTTGGGCACTGACACAGAATACACAAACTATGAGCCTTGGGAAACCTCAGAAGCCCCTAAACCCTGCAGTGCCTGGGGAATCACTGGGATTTCCCTTTTACACCTGCTGTTACCATGGGAATCTTCAATGACTTCTACAGCCCATCAAGACTCCCAGAGATCCCCACTAAGGCTAGGGAGACATGATCTCCCTCCCACCCAGGCCTCACTAGGCTTTAGGGGTTTATTAAGCCCCTGGCCTGGTTAAAAACATGTGTGGCCCTGTCACAGACCCCTTTTCCCCAGCCTGGGTGTTGGCCCATTAAGCCCATCAAAGCACAGACTGCTTGGCTCCACCTCTGGATTATCTGCATGGACACCACTTTTGTATTTGTAAACCTGCTTTGTTTCATTGTTTGGCAGATTAAGCTAATCCCATCAGGAAGAGAGGAAGTAAGACACGTCTGATATGTGCTAGAGACCGCAGGACGTGTATTGGAGTTAAACCTATTGATCTCAGGATGTGGGGTCCTCTCCTGTAATTGTCTGCCACCCCCTTCCATTGTTGTGCTGTGTACATCCCCTCTGTATCTCCTAGAAATACAGTGATCATTTTCAAAAATAAATCAGTTCACATATAGAAATAGTATGGTCTCTTTATTTTGCTCCTGGTGGCTGCGATACTGAACATATCTCCACCCTACAAGTAACCTGTCCTGGTCACTACCACAGGAAGGTTACTGTGACTCCTGGAAGCGCCGATTCCTGATCATAGACTCAGATACAGAAGCCAGATATCAGGGTGTTGCTGCCGAGATTTCAAAGAACCCAACGGTCCTTATGGGTAGATGACCTGTAGTTTATAGCAGGTGGCTCTGGGCTTGTATAGCCCCTACTCTCGGATCGTTGCAACTGGACGACAGTGGTGGAATCTCGACGCAAGAACCAGCAGCAAGGATGGGATATGGTGATCTATGCAGTACTTTCAGCAGCTTGGTCGGGAAGCAGAAACCACTCAGCGATTTTGCCAAACCTTCAAATCCAGGTCCAAGTCCAAGGAAGGCCAGCCCTGGATAGAGGGGATCTGGGACCTCATGGAGGCCTGCAGAGCAAAGGTAATCAGGGACAAAAGGAGCCTCATCACTAGTATGCTGGAGCGGCAAAGGCAACGATTGCCACATACGAGGATAGGTGGACAGCTATTCTAAAATCAGCGGATGGTTTCCCTTCAGCTCCAGCCGGGTGAGGAGCTAGCAGAACGGCTTGAGGACCTGGTGTGGTTGGAGATCAACTTGGAACATGAGTATGTGGATCTAATGCTTCCAACTCCTGCATCACAATGGCCCCCCTCCTACACACTTGGGCTGATGAGATCCAATGGATGGAGATCTGAAGTGTGGCCTTGGAACCGCAGAGCACTGGAAAATCCTATTTGCACAGCGCCGAAAGGATATATGGAAATTGAGCCAGGTACAGCAGAAGAAATGTTGCTTAAACTATTGGTCCATAAAGAAATTGATTTAGAAAAAGGAGTATGAGGAACAGGTTGATGAGGTGGGCCCAGGTGGGACCTGGCTCAAGTACTTGGAGCTCCCCCATGCTACACCAGCTGAGCTAGCAGAGGACACACTGCAAGAGGAAATGGACTGTTGGCTATACCCCTATAAGGTGGGGAAAGGAAACCAGAAGGTACCTGGAGATCTGACCGTTACAGAACAGGCAATGTCAGAGGGACTGCTGGGAACTCACTGGGATAGGGAGGCCGGGAGAAAAGTCCAGACCCTGGTAGATGCAAGACCGGAGAGCAGTGTAAAGCAGCACTAGCAACTGGAAGATGGCAAACAACCAGAAAAGATCCGGCCGCTAACCAAGAGCGAGGAGCTGGAGACTGAACTGTTGGCAGAGAAAAGGTGCAAACCCTGAGAGTCTGCCAAACTACCCATTGATTGTCACCTGTCCTGAACCACAGACCGTTGATGTCCAGGTGCCAATGCTGACAGTGAGGGAGAGTGTGGTGCCAAATTGGGGCATGAGGCTATCAGGAGAGGGGGCATCCGCTGAGATCCTGAAGCTCTTACCCTGCATGGATTAGGTGGATCCAGATAAGTGTGGGAGTTCAGGTGAGGGCACTGGCCCTGAGACCCTGATTAAGGAGAAAGTGGAGACTCTACTCCCAAACCCTGCTGAGTTACTAGTAGGGCTGACTGGGATTGCTTCAGTCCAGGCAGAGTTAAATCATATGGGCAAGCGGCCCACGTTACCAGAGGACATGACACATCGTACCCTAGCTGCAGCCTTGGAGGATACTCACCCTAAGGAGCTACTGACCCCAGCAAAGTCTGCTATCCCGGGTGAGCCTCAGCCAGGAAAGGGCCTCCATCCAGAGTCCTTGATCCTGAGTCCTGCTCTGTTTTTCCCCAACCCTGCATTGACAACTAACCCTGAGGAGATTGTGCTTTTTTTCCCCCCCGTCTGAGCTGCTCCCTCGATGGGATACCCGAGAGCCACTACCTGCCTTTGGAAAAGGGGGTAGCAGTATGCTCCTGGATGTGATCCTAGTTTAAGAGACCCTGGATGTGTCCCCAAGGTTGATGTCTGCAATTTCGGGTGGGCTTTTGCAAGGAATGGGGTTAGAGACTGTGGACACTTTCCTGAAGGGTGGGCAACCACCCCCAAACATTTGTCCTTCTTTGGATGGGGACTTGGACATGGGCTGCAGTTCAAGCCTATCGTCCGTCAGGATCACAGCCCCAGGTCTGCTGTCTGGGTGTTGGCCCATTAAAGCACAGACTTTTTGGCTCCACCACTGGTTTATATGCATGGACACCTCTATTGTATTTGTAAACCTGCTTTGTTTCATTGTTTAGCAGATTAAGCTAGTCCCATCAGGAAAAGAGGAGGTCAGACACGTCTGATTTGTGCTAGAGAAGGCAGGATGTGTATTGGAGTAAATCCTATTGATCTCAGGATGTAGGGTCATCTCCTGTAATGGTCTGCCACCCCCTTCCATTGTTGTGCTGTGTACACCCCCTCTGTATCTCATATAAATACTGTGATCATTTTCAAAAATAAATCAGTTCTCTCAGAGCAGTACAGAAATAGTATGGTATCTACATTTTGTTCCTAGTTGCTGTGATACTGAACATATCTCCACCCTACCAAGTAACCTGTCCTGGTCACTACGACAGGAAGGTTACTGTGACTCCTGGAAGCGCTGATTCCTGTTGAGAGTCTCGGACTGATACAGAAGCCAGATATCAGGGTGCTGGCGTGATTTCAAAGAACCCAACGGTCCTTGTGGTTACATAACCTGTTTAAAGCAGGTGGCTCTGTGCTTGTATAGCCCCTACTAACGAGTCATCACAGGCCCATTAACCCCATTGAAGGTTTCTGTAAACCCCCATGGGGTAACTAAACGCTAACTAAGGACACCCATAGCAACTAAAAATGTAACTCTTTCACCATGGGGGCACATAAGGACCATTATTATATCACAAAAATGAAACTGTATACCATGGGGTGCATCCCTATTTGTACAATAATGTGTGTTAAATGGTGAAGAGGTTTGTATTTTGGGGGCAGCTACCCATCGGACCATATGCACCATACGACCCAGATTATTTGGTTAAATCTGTCTGATTGTATTCGGCATTGTGTTGTGAGGGATGGGCGAGCTCTGTTCCAATGAGAATGTGCCTGTATATTAGCATAATTTAATACATAATTTTTACAATGTTATGTTCCGACAAATCATCAATACAGATTTATTTTTGGGTGGACACTGGTTATTATGTTTTTTCGGAACAGCCAAATATAGAGAGAGGGCTATACTGGGCACTCCTATTAACTGCAACTCTCCTGGAAAAGAGCATGTTTTTATAGTAAAATCCTGAACTTTATAGTGGAAAATTGATCAAATCACAGTCCAAAAATATAAAATTTTTATTCCAGGACTTAACTTCAACTACACTTGGCAAACACTATTTTACTACTCCCAAAAAAAAAAAGAGGCAGACACTGATGCCAACTGGGCTTCATATCCGCAGCCTGGTGAAAAATCCAAGCTTCTCATACTTGAGTCATAAAATGGTGTTAAAAAGGGATATGGAAGGTGCTTAGAAGCACTGTTTTTATGCCTAAATTCATACAATTTGTATCTGTTTGAGTCTGCCCTCCACAGCTCATGAATACACAGAGTAAAGTTCAGTGTTTCAAATTAGCCTGTCAGTGACCTCTCTCAAGGAGCATTTTGCAATATGTTGCCAGTGCCACTGTTTTCATGAGCTGCAGAGGGGAGAAACCAATTAGGAAATATTTGTAATATTTTAGGCAGCAAAAAAACATAGCTTTTAAGTACTTAATAAAGTACACAAAAGTAAAGATATACATATGGATATTATATACCAATGGAAATCCAGGAACCTTCTATGTCTAGACAGCACAGTGATAAAAAAGATGACATTTAATAAAAATGCCTTTTTTGAAAAGCACAAAAGAATGAAAATTGTAAGCATAATTCAAACACAATAAAGACATGTACCCAAATACTTATTCATATCCAATGATCATTTTTCCTTTGAGCCTCAATTTCGAGCATTTTTTAAAATAGAAACTGTATTTTTTTTTTTATTTACAAGCTATTATCTTTCATATACAATTATGCAGCATTGAAATCTAGCATTTTGGTTACTGATAATTAGCTTTATGAGGGTGGAGGAGAATATGTTTTATCTGCACTGTGTGAATGGGGAATCTAGAACTGCAAATGCATTCAGCAGGAGAAATAGAAAACCAATTCAAGACCTCCGCATGGAGGTAAAGTGACTACAATAAACCACCCTGAGGGGAGGCAAGTCCACAATTACAGGGATATTTCTATTCTATGCATATATCTGGTATGGGCCATATAACTGGAGGGGATCGGGACAAAAATCAAAGATCTAAATGGGCAGCAAGTTATCTAAAACACATCACTGCGCATGAAACATGGGTCAAATGTTCCTTAATATAGTTTTAAACTATGAAAATACAACGTTTTGCTACATGCTTGAAAATAGTATTTTTATGTACAGAGAACCGTGAACAACAGGAAGTAACAAAGGCAAAGCGTAATACCTGACCCTTGCATCATTCAATGCAAACATATCTCTAGAAATGTATATGCCCCTCTCTCACACACACCTTCCATCAATATATCATGGGTCCCTCCAGGATCCTGCAGAGGCATCAACACTTATTTTTTCTAATTAAAAACAAGCTGTACAACTTTTTTCCTGCTTAATTATGCTCTGAACCAGGCTTAACGTTTTTTTTTTCATTGTAAAATGGTCCTTTAGCCCATTTAGGGCCTCATTCAATTGCGATTTGGCCAACTGAATAGGGCTCTATATAAGCACAGAGCATATTTTTTTTACAGAAGTGTTTAGTTAGTGAAGAACTTTCTTTTGGATAGAAGATCACTAACTAAAAACTTCTGTAAAAAAATATGCTGTGTGCTTAAATAGAGCCCTATTCAATTGGCCAAATTACAATTGAATGAGGCCCCTAGATTGTAAGATCCTAGGAGAGCAAGGCCCTCCACATTTTCTGTATGTTTTTATAGCCATGTTTATCTCACTTTTCAAGTATTGTAAAATAATATATACAAAACTTCAGAGCAACAGATAGTATAAAAAAACAAAAAAACAACATGATTATTATTGAAAAAAATATGACAAAATATTTGACACATTTAAAAATAGCATAAATTACACTTTAGACACATTTTATTACTGCAATGGCTACATAAAAAGATCAAATTTCATATTAAAAGTTATTAAACTTACTTAATTCACTTTTTATTTCTGAAACAAATCTGCATTTTAGAAGAGGCTGAAAAGACCATAACTAATTGAAAAAGGGTCCATATGTTCTAATATTTATTGCCTTAAAGGAATATCTAAGTGTCCTGGATTATGAATGCATCTGATAGAGGAGAATCAGTAGTGTATGCAAACAATTTTTTTTATGAAATAAATACAGACATAAACATTTACAAGCTCACCCTGATGTTTGCTAAATATCTTGAATTTGCAAGCAGCAGCTTTTGTGAGTTGACACCACTTCATATCCCTGCTAAAATGTGCAAAAAAAGGGTTCCTGTGTTGCAAAGCAGCCTGGGATATGTAGTCGCTTTATCTCTATAACCTTGTGTTTTGATTAATTTATGAGCTCAGACCCCACCCAACCATGTGATTCAGCAGCAGTTCCTTCATTTGTCAAACTCTGTACCTAGCTGCATTTCCTGTGTGTACTTGGTTATTTAAGCTTCCTGTGGGTGCGCAAAGCTGGTTTTTACTTTTCTGCCTATAACTTTATGTACACTGAACTTTTCTATATAAAACTTTAGAAGTATTTTTCTGATAATCACTGCCTGTTTCTTAACAAACATTTCAAACCCAGGAAACTTAAATATACACCTTTAATTCTATTTTCAAATAATAAAAACCGCATTAGGTGTTTATGGATAGTCTTGAATCACCACTGTACAAAAAAAATATGTATGTTTGAAAACAAATCTGACTAAAAGTATAATTAGGAAGGAGAAGCCATAAAAGTATTTTTTAATTAAATAAAGCCATTGATGGACGCTGGAAGCATCCATGATACTCTGGTAGACATTCTGGGATTTTACATTTCTGGAGAACTCTGCTCTATTGATGTAAACAGTCTGCTTCTGGGATAAAAAGGCATTGTATCAATTCCAGACACATCCAATTATTAAACAAACACTCCTGACCTCTTCTTCACTCCCCTCCATCTCTCCCTTAATTCCCTTGCATGCCTTTTTAATCTAGCTCTTATGGCGTGATGTAACAAAGATATAATCCTCTACTTATTCAATTATTTTCTCTAAAAATGGTTTTATGTTCACGCCTTAAACAGTTGGCAATTTTGTCATTTTGGTACACACTCCATAAACAAGTGATAGTTTTCTTGAACTACAATGGCGCACTAAAACTAGCACATCATAGAATTACAAACTTGCCAGGTCCAAATGAATTAAAAGCGAGGCAACTTTTCAAAAACAGATTAATGGCAAGTATTATAGCGCTATTTGTAAACTAATTATATCATAAATGGCATCAAAGTTTACACTAATTGTACCTTTAAAGAACCAAAATATTCCATTTAAGATGCATTTTTCTTTGTGTTCCTTTAAATCCTAAAGCTTTTATTTGCCGATTATCAAAGTGCCTCTAATAATTGTATAATTCAGTCCTTTAGATGTAAACGCAAAGTGTTCAGTTTTTATACCTACCATATGCCGTCATTGTCCCAACATATGGGCCGTCTACGACGTTTCTGTTTTCCTCTGCCAGAGCCTTGATATATCTCTTGCTGAGATCCAAAATCTGTTCCCGAAGCATGGAGCTGCTCTCATGCTGAGTCCGCTGCTGAATCGTGAAATGCAGCAGCATCATGCCCCAAATAAAGCCGAAAGTCACCAGAAAAAAGCCAAGTTTCTGGGAGGAAAGCTTCCAAGGAGTGAACAAGGCCATGGCCTTTCCAACAATTATTGTCAGCACAAAGGTTCAAAGCAGGCAGATAATGGTCAGTCCCATGGCACGGATACTCGTTAGGCTGTGCGCAACTGCGCCATCTCATCACTCAGGTACTGTCTGCTCAGCTTCAAATTGCTGTGGAAAAAGAAAAGATGATCTTAAGATACAGATTTAAAAAAAATATTATATATATGAACAACAACAAATCTACTTATATACACAAATACGTAAAAAAAAAAAAAAAAAAAAAATACATTTGTGTACACATTTAGATGTCTAAAAAAAAAAAAAAAGGTCTTCCTGGCTCCTAAGTTTTATATTTTTTTGTACAACATTTGTACATATATCAAATTTCAAAAAACTTAATTAAAAGACTCCTCAAATGTTGTTAACCCAATTAACTGTGTTTTCTAATCCCACATTCAAAAAGGCAAGTTATATATCTATATATTTACTAGCCACTTGCATATAAAAAATGACAGCATATTTGGAAGCGTCGCAATGTTGTTTGACGCACGAGAGGCTCCCTTCCCTGTCTCCCTTTGCTCTCTTCTGCGCCCATTGCGAACCTCTGCCCCCCCTACCCCTTCTGCGCCCATTGAGGGCCTCTGCCACCCCTAACCCTTCTGGCCCATTGTAACCCCCTAGCCCCCCACCCCAACACCTTCTGCGCCCATTGGGGGCCTCTCCCCCCATCTCCCTTCTGCACCCATTGCGGGCCTCTCCCCCCCTTTCTGCGCCCATTGCGGGCAACTTTCCCTTTCTGCGCCCATTGCGGGCCTCTCCCCCCCCCCCCCCCCCCATTTCTGCGCCCATTGCGGGCCTCTCCCCCCCCCCCCCGCCCTTCTGCGCCCGACTCGCCACCTTGGCTTGTTTTCGAGCGGACCATGTAGGACGGGCCTACTGGTCCACTAGGTCCTTATACTTCCCACTGAAGCAACTGTTAGACCCAACCTATAGTCATAACCAGTTGTGTTGGTCCCTAAGGATGACAGGACCCCCGGCTCTGTGTGGACTATAGGCAGCTAAATGACAACATGGCTACGGATGCCGACCCAATGCCCAGAATAGATTAACTGTTAGATAGGCTAGGACGGGCAACTCAAAAAGACCACTCTGGATTTGTCCAACGGCTGCTGACCGATACAATTTGCTGAAAATGCTTGAGGAAAAAAATAAAATAAAAAAAACATTCAGCATTCACTACCCCATTTGGGCTATATCACTTTTCGGTTATGCCTTTTTGGTTAAAGATTGCCCGTCCCATTCCAACGGCTTGCTTGATCATCTATCACATGGGTGCCTGGATGACATTGCCATATTCAGCCATACTTGGCAGGACCATGTGGACCACCTGGTCATGGATCTGGGTCTGATCCAACAAGCAGGGTTGACAATTCACCTTAACAAGTGTCAGTCTGCTAGGGAGGCACTGCAGTACCTAGGTCACAAATTAGGGATTGGGATGGTCCGGGCAGAACTGAACAAGGTAGCCTCAACCGATCAGCGGCCCACCCCAGTGAGTAAGAGGCAGGTGTTGGCATTTCTGGGTAGCACAAAGTATTACCGCCAGTTTATCCTCCCTGGCAAAGCCACTGATGGACTTCACCAATAAGAGGATGCCCCAGCTGGTACAGAGGGCCCCTGAACGTGAGAAAGCATTCCAGAACCTGAAGGCCGCCCTAATGTCCAACGCTGTCCTAGTTGCCCCAGATTACTCTATCCCTTTCTTCGTCCAGACAGAGTTAACAATCTTGTAAAGTGCTTTGGGAAAAAGCACCATGTACATAAGATTTCAATCTGTGTTTTCTAATCTACTTCCACATTTAAAAGGGATAGTAATAAATAACAACCTTGTAAATGTCTTGCTTATAATCGTACTACTTTTCCTACTCATATTTATAACCACTGTTTTTTTTACACAGGAGCATACTAGGTGGGGTAGGTGCTTCTGTATACAGAAACATTTTAACATACCGTATATACTCAAGTATAAGCAGAGTTTTTCAGCCCTTTTTTTTTTTTAAGGCTAAAAAGGGCCCCCTCAGCTTATACTCGAGTCACTCTCCCCCGTGTCTCTCTAACCCCCCTCCTCATCCTAAACCCCCCCTCCTCCTCATCCTAAACCCCCCCTCCTCCTCATCCTAAACCCCCCCTCCTCCTCATCCTAAACCCCCCCTCCTCATCATCCTAAACCCCCCCCTCCTCATCATCCTAAACCCCCCCCTCCTCATCATCCTAAACCCCCCCCTCCTCATCATCCTAAACCCCCCCCTCCTCATCATCCTAAACCCCCCCTCCTCATCATCCTAAACCCCCCCTCCTCATCCTAAACCCCCCCCTCCTCATCCTAAACACCCCCCTCCTCATCCTAAACCCCCCTAAATACCTCCCTTTCTATCTTTACCCTCACTTACTTGGGTGGGTGTGGAGGATGGGGGTGTGTGGAGGATGGGGGTTGAGAATGAGGAGGGGGGTTGAGAATGAGGAGGGGGGAAAAGACACAGGGAAGGGAGAGGGGAGAGAGAGGGCACAAGAGGGACACAGGGGGCAGCACATTTCCCACCCTCGGCTTATACTCGAGTCACTACGTTTTCCCAGTATTTTGTGGTAAAATAGGTGCCTCGGCTTATACTCTGATCGGCTTATACTCGAGTATATACGGTAGTAATAAATAAATAAATAAAGAAAGAAAGAATACAGATTAGAACACTCTTAAATGTCACTTAACTTTAGTAGGGAGAAGAATTACCAAAAATACAAAATTGTTTATTTGTTAATATATATTTATAAAAAATAAAAAAAAAGCACAAATATTGAACTTGCATGAACACAGATACACAATCTGTTCAATTTAAATCTTGCAAAAATACCTAAACCACAAACCATGTTTGTCTTATTTATAACATATTGCATTAAAAAAAAAATCTACATTTAAGTTACAATATTTGTTGTAATATATAGCCATTTATTGCAATGGAACCTGACTAAACCACCAACTGTGTATTGCAGCACAACCTTTAACAATGATGTATCAAGGGAAGTCATCCAATCTGTTATTTCTATGTAACATGAATAGTTACAGTTAAAATCTATATCATTTTAGGGTTCATAAAGTAATATTCCATTTTGTTCTACATAATGGGCCACTTAATCCAGCACAATTTGGACATCACAGCAAATATCTCCTAAAAGCATGTTGAATTTAGAATTTTTTAAATATGTGCATCTTTCATGGAGAATTAAATAAAGTCTGTGTTTACACGAGTCACGGACTGCCCACTCCCAGACATGCAGCTTCATCTCCTTGTTGTGAGCAAAAGAAAAAATAAGTAAAAAATGAGTTAACCCCCTAACAAATCAATCTGCGCCGAGCATGACAGTCTAGAATCACGTAAGCAGGTCAGTTGTGGGTTATCTGGACAGTGCATTCCTGAGTTCAGAGAAAAATTGCTAACAATCAGTGCCTTCACCGCAAGCCTCAGCTGTTATTATTCTATCTATAATCATAGTTAAAACTTTCAACGTTTTAGCTGTTATTAGTGTAATTAAAAAGAAAGATAATTTTAACATATGCCCATGACTACCTGATATATATGCATGTGTAGCGAGACATTAGCAGTGTGTCTGTCCTGTAGTATACACATGTGTACAGAGACACCATGAGTGTGCCTGATGTATGTGTGTGGTCATAACCCAGGAGTGTCTGTCCTGCAGCACGTGTGCATAGAGTTGCCAGAGTCCATAGAGTCCTGCAGTTTGTGTGCGTGTATACAGATTAGTTGGTTCCCCCTCATTTTTGGGCACCCGTCACCTCTTGGCTTTGGTGGCATTACTACCTCCCTTCCAAGGCAAAGTCATTTATACTCTGCCACCAAACCTAAGCAGTTTGCACCAAAAGTGAATGGCTCCAGTGTAAAAACAGCTATTTTTAATTTAAGTTTTATCATATAAATTCAGTTCTGAAATTCAAACTGAAAAGTTGTTTATACTATACACTGGGTTTGTCTAGCTTTCATAAAATAAAATTGCATACATGGATCCAATACAAAATGAAGCTAATAAAAAGGCACCAAAATTCCCAGGCGCTCCCTCGCCTTGGAGGCAATTGGAAGACACCACTGGTTTCCTTACAAACTCCAAGAGTTGTAATTAAATAATAAGGTAATAAATAATGTGTTGCTCTGAGAACTTTTCTTGCAAGAGCTATGACATGAAAAGAAAAAGTACTTTACTTGAAGTCACTTCCAGCTTTTATCCCTTACCACTGGATGGAGATTGGGTCTGCTGGTTCTGAAAAGACCCCAAAAAATTAATCCACTGCCAATGAACTGTATTGGATGAAAAAAAGCCTTTTTATTTTGTTTTTCCAGATTTTAACCCCCCCCCCCCAAAAAAAAAAAGGTAGAATGTATTATGGAGGTGGAGATATAAGTATTTAGAGGGAGCTTGCAATTTATGGTCCTTTCAAGAACTGAATGTCTCTGCCATTTTCTTCCCATAATCTTCCACCCTCCTAATTGATTAGGGGAAAGAGGAATTTAGTTCACTTTATATGAAGGTGATGTGATCATCCCAGGAGTCATCTGACCACCTACATATATTTACTGACCCCTTCAGGCACTAACCTTGTATAGAGAAGTTGCGGGCGGCAAAATACCCTCAATTCACTAGCTCTACACAGTATGAAATAAATGAATACTCCTTTGTATCCAATCATTTGTCTATGGATTCATATAAGATCTCTATCCAGTTATGTTGAGATACTGATAAAATTGAGATGCTTACTAATTGTCCAAAACTAAATAAAAAAGCAAGCCATAGAGAGATAACCATGCAAATCAAGCTACAATCCGGACTAGCAGTCCAAGATTAAATCCTACATGACACAAGCAGAATCTCCCCCCCCCCCCTCCCAACCTAGATAAAAAATAAAAAAAAACACATTCTTGAATGGACGCATGAGAGACAAAAGAGTGTTCAAAAACTCAGTTTTCTCTAAACATGTTTCATGCTCATGGCTTAAACCGCTGCCAATGTTTTTACATAACTCACAAACAAGGGCAGTTTTTCTTGAATTGCAGTGGTCATTTAACATTTGCATCTGGACATATGAGGGGTTTCACAGCAAACTCATCACTTTGCATAGTACATCGAGCCACTCGGCCTTCTCAGTTCCTACAATGCGCTCATCAGCTGAACACAGACTTTACATCTCTACATCACAGGCCGTCACTGCACAGTTACAGAGGTCTTTCTTATAATACGATAATTATTCATTATTTACACCAAGTTATAAAATAATAATTTCCTTTTCCACCACATTTGTACGAATAAAACGGTTTCATTCTCTGCACTAATATGCACAGTAATTATATCTCTACAGATAGCCAGATACAGAATATGGTCATACGCCTATGTTGCTGCCCATTGGCTGATAAGGGCAAGCCCCCAAGAGGAGCTAAAACTTGAAATCAGTTTGTTGAGTTCTGAAAGCATTGTTGGGGGGGGAGGGGGGTGGAGAGCACAGTGACACATCTAGAAATACCTTTTTTCATATGCAACAAAGAAATAAAAATTCCTTTGACAAACTTTAGTTTGGATTTTAGTGCTTAACACGACACTGCATAGCAAGTATTACCGACCCTGTGTCTGCATACGCTGCAGAGGGCAGGCCCAAGCAGGGACTATTTGTTTGACTTTAGGCAGGATAAACAGAGCTTATAAGCACTTCTTAATAGAATAAAGTACACAAAAGTAAACAAATACACAGGGATATTATATACCTATTACTTAGTAAAATTCAGAAACCTTCCATATCCCTTTAATAGAGCCTTGTATTTGTTTCAAGACCCCGAGTCTGATTAATAGCATAATTTTTTGTTTGTTTGCGTTGCTCAGTCGTGTCTGACTCTCTGTGACCTCATGGACCGCAACCCACCATGCTGATCCACTTGGTATTCATGGCAGAGACACTGGAGTGGGTTGCCAGTTCCTTCTCCAGTGGGACACAGTATACAGCAACTGGTATTCCCTAGATGGTCTCTCCAAGTACTGACCAGGCACAACCCTGCCTGGGTTCAGGGTGGTGTGACCTCTTGGTTCCTCGACTGGAATGGAACCCTGGTCACAACGGTGAAAGCACTGAATCCTAACCACTGGACCACCAGGGAACCCAATACCATAATTAGTCAGACAATATCATGAAGCGAGTTTAGGTCTGAGAAAGGTGCTTCCATACCTACAGGAGCAGGACTTGCAGTTATCCTTGCAACGGTCAGGTTCGGAGCACGTGTGGGGGAACTGGATAGGTGTCAAATAACAAAATCTCCAATGATCTAATAAATCCAATCCACAGCTAGAATGAAGATGGAACATTCTATACAGAATCCTCAAAAATGAAACAGGCATTTACTGTCATAGCTACTGGTGTTAGTTTGTTACATACTCAGGGGCGGAGCTACCAGTGGTGCAGGTGTTGCAGTGAACAAGGGCCTTCCTCTAAGGAGGCGGCCCAGTGCTGTGTAATTTTCTTTTTTTTTTGTGTAGGGATGGTTGTTAGGAGGTGTGTGTGCTGAGTGTGGTGGAGGTTGAGTGGGACTGGGTCCTATGTAGAGATAGTGTATATATACACACTATATGTGTGTATTGTAGTGCAGGGCCCCCTCACCATGGCACCATGCTAGCCCTGAAGCTTTTCTGCAGACAGAGGAGCTTCGCACAGGCAGGGGGTAAGGTAACAGTTGCCGTTATTGAATGGGGTCATAGGGAGGGGAGAGGTTATAGAAAGGGTTCTTGAGATGAGGCAATGTGTGAATTTATACCGGTGAGGGGCCAGTGCAAAAAAAAAAAATGTACAACCCCTTTCCCCTCAATTGAGGGGGGGGGGGGGGGGGCAATTTTATTTTGCACCAGGGCCCTCCATTCTCCAGCTCCAGAGGGGGAAATTAGGAGGAAAATTAAATAGGCCAAATGGGGCTGTGTATCCACTTGGAGATAGAGCAGGTGAAAACCTAAATACATTTCTCAATATATCACATAAATGTATTAATTTTTACTATGACCTACAGAAAGTGATCCAAACTCTCAGAAATTACATCAGAGCAATATATGAAAATAACTTATTATAATTCTGAGATGAGTCAAAGCCTAAACATCCTTTGTTCTAACAACTTAAGATGTAACACAGATTCTGTTCAATAGGACTATTTTTGCATTCAAAAGAAAGAAAACCATAAAATTGCTAATTGCCTAACCTTTTTACAGTGAATCTTAAAATTACTTTCACATCTAAATACATGAAACCCACTTATTTTCGATCACATTTAAAGGAGCAGTTTTTATACATTACTAAGTTAAAGGGACATGGCAGGTTCCTGGATGTTACTACAGTAGGTATATAATATCCATGTGCATTTATTTACTTTTATGTACTTTACTTAAAAGCACTGTTTTTACTGTCTAAAATCAAACAAATAGTCCCTGTATGGGTATAGGTTTGCAGACACAGACTATGTAATGCTGGATTGCTGGATGTGCAGTGTGGTGTCCTAGCCTATCAGGGACATGTTGGAGAGATGATCACTGACTGGTTAGTATAAGACACTGTTCAGAGTGTGTCTTCATGAGCTGCAGAGGGCAGACCCCAAGCTGGTAATATTTGATGTTAGTAAGTAAACACAGAGCTTATAAGCGCTTCCTAATAAAATAAAAGTACAAAAAAAGATACACTGGGACATTATATACTAGTAAAATCCAGGAGCTTCCATATATATTTAATCATGCCCCAGGCAGTATGAGGTCCTTATATCTGATAATGATGCATTGTCTCCGGAGAGCGTTCCCCTCTGGGCGCCTCCCACGCCAAACAGATATACCGTACTTGCAGTATGATTGTGGGAGGTGCCTTTAAATGTATTTGTGTACATTGCTAGCAGCACATGTTACACTGCTGCCTGCTACTAATGTGTGTTTTACAGAGTGGTCTCTAAAGGTTTAAATTTGGTGTATCCCCCTGGGCGGGTCCCACTCCAGAGACAATACATCATTCAGAGGGAAGGAGTTTATATAACCTCTGACGTGCTCCTTTAACATGGACATACATCATGTGACTGATTGAAGTTTCATCTAGGTTAATTGCTTATAAGCTCTTCTATAAATCTATTTATAGCTGTGACTAATTAGTGGTGGTATGTATAAACCAATCTACTCTAGGTAACCTGGAATCCATCATTAATCATGTGATGACCCTGATCAATGGGCATACATTATATACTGCGGTTTGCCACTTGCATTTTTAAAGGGCCGCTTAAGTCAGCAAAATGTGGATCACATGTCAATAAAAATCCCCTAAAAGCATCTTGAAATACTTTGAATTACGTTCATTTTCCCCTGAAAATTAAAATTATGCAAAGTCTGTGTTTACATGCGTCACTGGCTGCCCACTTTCTAGACCCACAGATACATCTCTGTGGTGAGCAAGAGAGAAAATAGAGTTAATCATCAACAAATCAATCTGTACAGAGAATGGCACACTGGAATCACCTAAACAGGTCAGTTGTGTGTTAAACTTTGCAGTGCATGCACGAGTGCAGAGAAAACCTGCTATAAATCAGTATCATCACCACGTGCCATGATAGTCTGTTATTAATCATGAAACTGCAAGTATTTATGTATACAGTATGTACAAAATAATTATTTCAATATTTTTTTTATAAAAATGTACAAAACATTACTGGTTTGAAGCTATCTGCATGCAATGAGAATGTGTATGAAACAATAAGGTTTCCATTAGCAAATCAGCTTTACTGGAAACTGATGCAAGACTTTGTTCACAGGGCAACACCCAGGTAATTAGGTGTTCTGTTACCAGAGATCATTAGGTGTTTATTTTGGGACACAAGAGAGAGTCTTTATTTCTTGTCTTCCTATGAGCAGATTGAGCGACGTAACTGGCTCAGTCGTGCCTGACTCTCTATGACCTCATGGACCGCAACACACCATGCTGATCCACTCAGTATTCTTGGCAGAGATATTGGAGTGGACTGCCAGTACCTTCTCTAGTGGGCCATAGCATACATTTCCTGGTATTCCTAGGTGGTCTCCCACCCAAGTACTGACCAGGCCCCATCCTGCATAGTTTCAGGGTGGTGAGACCTCTTAGTTCCTGGACTAGAATCGAACCTAAGACGCAGTGGTGAAAACACTGAATCCTAACCACTGGATCACCGGGTAACCCCTGTATTTTAGTACAAGCGACTTTTACATTATGCGTAATTAAAAGGAACTATTGTAATAATAAATGTATAATTGAAAGCGGCACCGATTAAGGTAATAACTCCATGGGGCCTGCACATGCTCATTCTTGTCAGTTTCATTTGGCTTTAGACAGACATCAATAAACCCAACCCCTCTAGGTAATTACTTATTATTCATTTTACTTATAAATGCACCAACATTTTCCATAGCACTGTTTACCAAGCTGTCTGCGGACCCATTTGTTTCATGTTTATATTGCACTACTTACCTTATAATTGCTCTATACATTTGTAATGTGCTAATTATACCCACTATACTCTATTTATAAAGAGACAACAGTTTTTGTTGTTATGCGGTTTACAAGCAGAATAGAATAGAGTAGGTATAAATGAGTACATTACAAAATGTATAGACCAGTTATAAGGCAAGTAGAAATAAGAAGACATGGTATTCGTGTTCCTTTAAGGGAACTAGTTTGCATCTTTAGATTTGATTTATAATGATTATGCAAGTGTTGAATGTGGACTATTTCATGCAAATACTGTAGATGCAACAGGCTGGAATTACAGGAGATGCAAAGATAAAAGCGACCCACCAGAAAGATGATATGAGTGAATTACACACACGGAGCCAGATACACGGAGGAGCTCATGACTACTAAATATATATATTTTAGGTTAATCGACAGCAAACGTGAAAATACTCAATGATAAAATACTGTGTTGCTACAGAGATCATAGTTTCTTGTGTGCAATACAAGTGATTAGGAGGAGAGAGAGAGCAGAGGGGGGGGGTAGAGGAGAGAGCGAGCAGAGGGGGGGTAGAGGAGAGAGCGAGCAGAGGGGGGGGTAGAGGAGAGAGCAAGCAGAGGGGGGGTAGAGGAGAGAGCAAGCAGAGGGGGGGTAGAGGAGAGAGCAAGCAGAGGAGGGGGTAGAGGAGAGAGCAAGCAGAGGGGGGTAGAGGAGAGAGCAAGCAGAGGGGGGTAGAGGAGAGAGCAAGCAGAGGGGGGGTAGAGGAGAGAGCAAGCAGAGGGGGGGTAGAGGAGAGAGCAAGCAGAGGGGGGGTAGAGGAGAGAGCAAGCAGAGGGGGGGTAGAGGAGAGAGCAAGCAGAGGGGGGGTAGAGGAGAGAGCAAGCAGAGGGGGGGTAGAGGAGAGAGCAAGCAGAGGGGGGGTAGAGGAGAGAGCAAGCAGAGCGGGGAGGTAGAGGAGAGAGCAAGCAGAGCGGGGAGGTAGAGGAGAGCGCGAGCAGAGGGGAGGTAGAGGAGAGGGCAAGGGAATAGATATATGGGGGTAAAGGAAAGGGAGGCAGTGAGAGAGAGAAGGAGGAGAGCTATTGCTAATTCTACAGTGTATTGTAGTGAGCAGGAATTGTACAAGTGAGTATATATTCAAGTTAAGCTAATTGATATACTGTACACAATCACATATATAGTTGTGAGCGTACGAGTCGTTGCTCACGCTTGCGGGCTCGCGTAGCGAGCCCGCGGCCCTCGCGTAGCGAGGTCACTGGGCAAGGGCCTCAGTTGCTGGCATGGAGCGCCGAAGGCGCTCCATGCCAGCAACTGAGGCCCCTCGCGAAGCGAGGGCCTCAGTTGCTGGCGAGGTCACTGAGCACGGGTCTCAGTTGCTGGCATGGAGCGCCGAAGGCGCTCCATGCCAGCAACTGAGGCCCCTCGCGAAGCGAGGGACTCAGTTGCTGGCGAGGTCACTGGGCAAGGGCCTCAAACCCTCGCAAAATTCACGTCGCTACTCAAAAAACACGACACACAAATTACGACACTCGCTAAATTTTACGAGGCACGCAAACAACGTACGAAACACGTTACCACACATTACGACCTCGCAAACATCGGACGCAACACGCCGACATACAAACATTTAAAACACAATACATACACACAGCACATACATAAAAAAATTACCTACACCAAGAGGGAGCACCCAGGACCTCAAAAATGCAACTTACACCTCGATTTTACTCGAAATAAAACAGTTTAGAGACTAAAAAAAAAACGAAGCGAGAGAAAAAATGGCCGCCGAACAAAACGAAAACGAGGCTACAGCACTCTAAACTCGCAAAACACCACAAGAAACTCGCAAAACACCACAAAACACCTACGGATATTCCGATACAGACCTATACCACACATTACTCGCCATTTTACACCAATGCGGAAGTACACGACTACGCTAACGGTTTGGTCTCGCGCACGCACAGTGTTACACTGCACACATTCAGCATGCTTATACAGCAGCTCCACACCACTAATGCTGCAGCAGCATCAACACAGATTGCCAGCTCTTCATCACAATGCTTCAAAATAGGTACAATATATTCATTTACTAATTTAGCTACCTTACTATTTCATTGCCGTCATTTTTTGACGGGCAATTCGCTAGTATTAAAATATTAACCATGTAGATGCACACACAGTGGTAGTGCATCCTATGCCTTAGGATAAGTGAGCATTGCTCCACTCATTCAGATGTGCTTGTCCTCTGAGGCTCTGCTCCCTGTAATACTGCAGAGAAGCGTGTCCTCACCGCACCTCACCACCGAAGGAGATAAGCAGGCAAGAAATGGAAATGAAAGGACAACAGCAGCATACAAACACTCACAGTATACAGTAATCTGCTTTATGATACAGATCTTACCTTATTCATGACACTTTTACTGAATTATCACTTAGATTTAATGACAGATAAGCACTGAGAGGTCTGCCTATTCTAACTGCCTAAAAAGCATGACTTAGACCTAAGGATGCTCTTATACATCTTATGCCAGACAGGTCCTACCCCACCCACAGGAAGGCAAGTCCACTTATATATTATCCTTTCTTTAAAAGTGTTTAGGCATAGTATCTGTAAATCTTCAAATCATACCCTCTTGTTCTCCTCTTTTTCTGGAAGGTAGTTAACCCGAGAAAAGCTTCTATCATTAAGCAAATTTCGAGAGCCAAGGCTCCAAAAATGTTGGCCCCTTATTGCTTGGTTACTATGTATAGCCTGGCTCCTAAAGATATTTGGCTGGCTCCTACGTTTCAGATATATTTTGTCAATTCCTGTGTTAAGTATTCTTGTTTTAAAATGTTTGTTTTTTTAAACCTGGAAAATAAACTGAACACAAAAGATATCGTCCATGTAGAGGAGGGATTAGCACCCACACCCTGTATACCAGCCAGGTGCCACGCAATGCCAGAACGGACCACCCATGGACTGCTGAATAGGAGAAGTCTAATATCTCAACAGGATGTGGGCTCCATCATCTTGCAGCCGTATTATATTAGCTACTTGTAATTGTCTTGAACTCATAAATTTACCTTTGGGCATTTTTTTTCTTAAATGTTTATATGCATTTTCTGAATATGTAGCAATAGTAAGAGTGATTTAAGTGTGTATAAAATTACAAATTGGGCAATAGAATAGGGCCCTTGGTCAGCAGCTAGTATAAAACATTTTTAGCCAAAATCTGAATTTTTGGCACCTCTATTTGAGTCCAGGAATCAATTTTATGTTATATCACATTCTCAGAGTTGGACTATTTGGGAAGGTCGTGGTTATCAGTGGAGGTGGACAGCAGTCCTGAGCCTGTGTTTGCTGATATGATAACATTGACACCACACCCCTCCCCCTCACAGGCCTAGAGGCAAGACATTGCATCATTAAATGCAACCACAGAAATAAAAAACACCCCTCTCACACAAACAACTTCCACCAACGTATCATGGATCCCTCCAAGGTCCAAAGCATCAAAATGTTTGTTTTGTTTTTTTCTAATTAGAAACCAGACATTTGATTATTTTCCTGCTGAATTGTGCTCTCCCCGTCAGACAACACTTTCATGTGTATTTTGCTCTCTCATTGTGTGAAGGTCCTTTAAAGTCAAATCTGGCGTGGCTACAATTTGTATATATGCACAGCACAGCAAATAAGGCACTGGGTACTAGTACGAGGTCACAGCCCATATGGATTATACGGTCACGGCAAAATATATAGTATTTATATAGCAGATCGTGCAATACAATTAGTGCAATAACCAATTGTGTGACTAATTATATCCCACTCCATATATACAGCTGTGGTTTCACATAAGTAATGGGCGTATTGTATTCCTTGCCTTAATTAGGAAACTAGTAATCTAAATTACACAATATCTACCACACTGTTACAGTACTGATAATATTAATTATGTTCAGTGAGAAAATGACGGAATTTACATTAAACAACCACTTTGGCCATATATATCCCGTTTTAGATCGCTACCTTGCCGTGTGAAGGGGCTTGTGTACCTCAATGAAGCTGTGAGCTATATCATGTAGGGTCACCCAAGATGAGCAGGTCATAGCAGAGAGGCCAAACTAGAGAAGGAACTGGCATCCCATTCCAGTATATTTGCCAAGAAAACCTTTTGGATAAGCATAACCAGACACAAGATGTGCCTGGTGTGCTGTGGCACGGATGGGCGGGCGCACACACACACACGAGTAAGCAAGATAGATGGGCTGTTTTATTTTGGAGCCTTCTTGACGACTGGAAGGATATCCTTCATAGAAATGGGTTATACTTGGAAAAATATTACAAATTGAAAAATAGCGGACCAAAGTGTTCTTTTAAAACAAAGCAACGAAATCTGGGACAGTCAGAAACCACAGAAAATTGCAAATTGAAAATCTTGTAAAAGTATACTTTAAACAAGGAATTTAAAATGCAATAAATTATTATTTTACTTTCATTATGCTGCAGTGCAATCACTTTCTAAGTTGGGAGGATACTTTGAATGGGCAATACGTTTCTATTAGCACAACAGCCAGTGTTTATAGCAGGAACATTGGAAAGATCATTAGTTTACAAGAACACAGCCTCCTAAAAGAGTTGCAGCAGAATGAGCCAAGAAAAAAAAAATGGAATCTTGCAGTAAATAATAATTGCATATAAAGAAAGTAGAAACATTTTAAAAAGTGGTGTTATTTTTCACATCTAATGACATTTTCCTAAAATGTACTTTGTTTTGAAGTGGAGTGAACAAATATATACTACTTACGTGCCAGATATATTATACGGACTGTATATATATGCTGTATGGCGGTGGTAGGACTGGGGAAAAGCCGGAGTAGGAAAGGGATTTAAACTGACATTTTAGTCTGAGATCTAAATTTTTACTGTTTTAAAGAGATAGAATTACCTTTGAAATGCTCTAAATACAAACATCCTTGATTTTAGCACCTCTGATTTGTAATTGTATGCAGTATGGCCATTGTGATCTTATAAAGGACCTGCCCTATCTGTTTTGTCATCTTCAAAGATCCCTTCCTGCTTGGGCCAGATAAGTAAAGACAATTGTATGCGGTACAAAGTACAGATAACGCTTCAATGAGAGGCAATTAGCTAATCTCAGCCTCCATGGCTTCCACTTACTTTATAAGAATTATATACACACTAGGAAATTGCCTGTCAAAAATGACAGGAATAAAATTGTAAGCTTGGTAATGCTGTTTGCCACACAATGCAAGGCTATGGGCCCTCTGCGCACCTTCATCGCAAGCCGCAACTTTACTACATTGCAATGATCACCTTCGAGGGACACAACCGTGTTACCAACATCGCAAACGTTACGAGCACTGACAACTATTCTAGTTATTTAAAGGTCGATTATTTTTTCCCCCCATCTTACTAATGTTTTTGCCCATTATCTGTACTAGATTTTTAAAACCACAAAATACTAATAGCAGAAGGCAGCGTCCCTATAAAGCAGTGCCCCACACAGGCCTGGATTTGAGGGCTTCCTTTCTGTGCACAGGCGAGTCAATCAAGCCTGTGTGGGGCTCTCCAGGACCGAACTTCCCCAGCCCTGCTATAAAAGGACTACTGTATAGTTTTAGTCATTATGCCAATGAATTAGAACAGAGCATATTATTTAAAAAAAAATTAAAATGTCCTTATTTTTAAAATATTTTATTTGTTTTCTCTGTGCAGCTTTGAGCTTTGACTCCGGGGGGGGCTTCTATGTAAATTAGCAGGGAGCGAGCAACCCCCCCAATTATTTACATAGAAGACCCCTACAGTGACTCAGCAGCAACACAAGACATGTAGTGCTTGATCAGAGCTGCAAAAGAATAAGAATAAAATGTTTTAAAAACAAGTTTAAATGTGTAATAATAAGTTCCTACATGGGCAGTATACCATTAAAAAAACACAAAAAGAAAAATATCATGTAGTGGTCCATTAACAACATACATCCAAGTCAATTTAGAACATGGGTAGGGTTTGATCATGAGGTTAGTGCTCAAATATTTTAACCATATCATGAGAAGACAGGATTCCCTAGAGATGATTGTGATGCTGGACAGTAGAGGTGGAGATGCATAGATGAAGTCATTGAAGCAATGAACGTGAGCTTGAGGGAGCTCAGAGGGGTAGTGGCTGACAAATGTGCCTGGAGTTGGTGCAGATGATAGCGTCATGGAGAGTCAGACACAGCTGAATGACTAAACAGAGCAATTAAAGTTTTGGAGCCTCTAACTGCGTCCCTCGTGTTCACACAGTGTTAAACCTAAATCATGTCCTTGCTGCAGTTCCTTGGAGGAGAGGTTTGTGAATTCCAGATCTGAATGGTCTTGATGCAACACACAGACAAGAGCCAGTCTACTACACAAAATAAATGTTTCTTCTCATACTTGCCCTTTAAGACGGAGCTGCTGATTCAATCCCTGCGTCATCAGCTAATTTTTCTCCCATCACAAAAAGCATAAAAAGGATCGCTGCTTTCAGCTCAATGCCCCCAGTGCCCCTCGTTCCCAATAGTAACTGTCTGGCAATCTGCGCCTCTCTGGGATTTTTTGTATATTCGCCTCAGAATGTAAAGTTGTACAACAAAGGAACAGACATTGTGCTCTGGCGTCCAGGCTGTGATTTATTTCTCTGAATACAGATAGAAAATGCTGCATCCAACTAAGGTAACATGTACCGCCTGAGATAGAGAGGCTTAAATCATTGCTGGGCATCATTATGCTGCCAGGATACAGTGCAGACATTAATTTGTGCCAATAAAAATAGGAATAGGTTTTATTCACTATATAACTTTATTTAAAAAAAAAAAAAATAGCTTTGCATTTACTAAATTTTAGCTGTCACTTAGCTCATAAGATGCACCTTCTTGCGTTCAGTACCTAATTATCTAATTTACTAATGAATAGTTCCCTGGATTGATTCCTTTTGCATATTAAAAAGTATATATAAGTTTCCTATATTATGAAAGTGTCTGAGAGGAGAATCAGCAGTGTATGTAAACTATATTTTTTGTGTGAACCCCCCGCCCCAAAATAAACATTAATAACCTCACCCTGATGAGTTTGCCAACAGTTGCTTTTGTGAGTTATAACCCCTATAACATTTGCATAAAAGTCATAATCCATTTTGGTAAATCACAGACAGCCAATACATTTTAATACATTGTAACCACTCATGGTGGCACTTTGTGCAGGAGGGAATCAGGGGATATATAGCACCCCTGTAGAAGGAAGCAGACATGGATCTGTAGATCGCTGCATTGAGCTGCTGCTGGCTTGAAGGTTGGAAGAGGGTTAAATACCATACCCAAAATGCAGAGTCTATTGGTAGGTACACTGTGCCTATGTATGCAGCCCTGGGGGTATGCAAAACAAGTACTTGTAAATAAAATAAATCTTCAAGTGTATAAAATGACTCCATGTAATGTGCGTGTCGGATATAAGCAGCAGGTGATAGATTAGAGAGAGGGAAACTTAGCCCTTATTTAGGACTGCTCCAGAGTATGGGATGGGCTGCTAATGGACTGATTGTTTGCCGTTGCATCGGACATGGAGAAAGACACACAGTGAGACAGCAGCCTGAAGCGGATGACCATTTGGAACAGAGTGGAGACCTGGAAATCTGTGATTTTACAAACTATTGGACTGTGCTTTTTGATCCACCCAGGTTTAAAAATTCTATTCAAAAGTGAAATGGAGGCCAATGTCATTGTGATTTAACTTCTCAATAAACTAATGTTTTCAGAAAATTAAACGCTCAACTTCTTATTAGCGCTAACAGGCCACTGTAGTCCAGTACATTTGATCATGCATTAAAATCATGGTTACATATTGCAAAAAAAAAATAAGTGTTTTTTTCGTGGAAAATAAATGACATTCATTGAAGAAAATTAACACCAAACAGGCAGATTAAAAAAAAACATTTATTCCCTGGTGAGATAAGATAAAGGTGGATCAATGACAAAGTCTAAACAAGGACTCATGGAAACGATGTTAACTGTGTTTTATTACCAGATTCACATCAAAACAATGGAAACAAGAAGAACAATGTATTGCTATTCAGACATCCATATGGCTCACTGCCACACCCGGAAACATATCAGGACAGAGGAGGAGAAAACAACCCCACAGTGTTTATATTTAAAAGAACACTGCCAACATGTTGCAGAGACAGTTCCTTATAGGCTAGTACATGACACAAAAAAAATCAGCCCTACAGAGTCTAAATCTGCATGAACTGCTCAGGGAAGACCCACACATGACATGCACTATTTGTATAATTTTAGGCAATAAAAAGATATTTTAAGCACTTCGTAAAAAGCAAAGTACATACAAAATATAGTATAAACAAGGTAAAATAAATACACCTACCATATCCCTTTTATGCAATTGTTCTATACTATAAATCAAATATTTTTCATATAAAAAAACATGATATTGTAAATGCATGATAGACACGTTGGACTGCAGTGGCCCTTTAAATGTATTTGTAAACAGCATATTGAAGGGTTTTCGCAGTAAGAGGCATAAATAGATTAATTGCCATGGGAATGAGCCAAAGGAGCAAAAGCTGCTTCCTCAGTTCACTGTCTAGGTAATTGCTCCCTGGAGCAACAAAATTTGGGCTACCCCCTTGCACCTTCTCTACCCACCCCTTGGGATCAATAAATAAAATAATAATAATAATAATAATAATAATAATAATAATAATAATAATAATAATAATATATGTAGATGATCAGATCCCTCCTGTGGGGATCAGGTGACCTTTCTATAAAAGACATAATCTGCCATATTCATTGAATAAACTAATATTCCTCATTTACTGCCAATAGCAGAGGGCCCCTATCATGTTGTTGGTCTAGGTGTGCGTAATATATATATATATATATATATATATATATATATATATATATATATATATATATATATATATATATACACACACACATATACATATACACACACACTTGTTGTTTTTTGCACTGGGGCCCTCCTTTCACTAGCTCCACCTCTGGTATATGCAGATTTAGATGGAGCTTGTAATTTATGGGACTTCTTGCTACCAGGCTTTTCTTCCATAAAGCTCAGTCCGTGAACAACAAAGTACATTAGGTCTTTAAATGTATATCTACGTTTCTCTCTCTAATCTAACACCTGCTGCTAACATGGAGTCATTCTATACACACACAGATTTACTTTATTTAAAATAAAACTTGTTTTCCACACCCAAGAGCTGCTTCCACAGGCACAGTGTACCTACCAATAGAAACACTGCATTCAAATACGGATTTTAACCCTTCAGTAACCTTCAAGCCAACAGCAGCTCAAGGCAAAGATCTACAGAGCAGTATCTGACTCGTCCTACTTCCTTCTAGAGGGAGACTACACATCCCATGATTCATTTCTGCACAAACTACCATCACTGATTGGTACAGTGTAATAAAATGTATTAGCTGCCTGTGATTGGCCTAAACTAATTATGAATGTTATGCTAATTTTAACAGACATATCCAGGGATGTTATATCTGCTGATTGCAAAATTAAGAGATTTAGTAATCATCAGGGTGAGATGGTTAATGTTCATTTTGGTATTTTTTCCATGCAAAAAAATGGTTTTCATGCACTACCCACCACATAATAGATAGTTTCACTAATATTTCCAATTAATTCAAAAATATCTTTACCTAAAATCTAGACTCTTCCACATAACTTAAGGCCAAATAAAGCAGCACCTTGTCTATGATTCAACAGGATATCCTGATGGGCCAAAAATCACATCTCTCATCTGCACAGAGTACAGGATGTAACAAGCAACTTTCACAAGTAAGCCAGAAAAGTATCTGGAAGTGCAACTTTACTTTCTGAGAAGTACGAGTGGGTTATAAACTCCTCCCCATATAAAAAAAAAAATTATATTAGACATTTTATACGTTTTTTTTTTTTAAACTTTATTTTTCCAGCTATCCTACCCTCACTGTGCTTGCAGTTTATTTGCTTCTGTAGGTCCTATAAGGACCATACATTACAAAATTCTTGCAAAATGTCCTTGTATACGATTTGCTGTAATATAGCATTTAACTCTGACATTCTTATGCCAGAGAGAAACAATTAAATGTGTTATTGTAGTAAAGAAAATACAGTTACCAGAACTCTCAAGCAACCAGAGAAAAAAATGAAAACTGTACTTGTTGAGATAAGATGAAAGAGTTAACATTTTACTTGACCTTTGCGTTTTGAACTAGTGGCCACAAGGCTGCATAAAGCCAGTTTTTATTATGTCAGCAGGCCCTTGTAAGTTCCTTATCTAGTGTATCCACATGGGATTTATAGTTCTGTTCTCTGCCTATGGAACCTCTCCTATACCACAACATGCATGTACAGATACTTGTTACTAGTCAAAACCAACCATGACTTGTAATTGTTGACCCTGTATAACTGACCATGTACCTCTGATAATGCAAATGATGGGCGGGCAAAGCCCTATATATTCTACTGTGAGACACTTAATAAATTGAGACAATATGATGCTACCTTGTGAGTATTATTCTGTCTCCCGGATATCCGAGCCAAGAGGAGAGAGGTGCCTGAGGAAGGTGGATAAAGGTTTCACGCCTGGGTAGCGCGGTTCCTAGCAGTGGAAGAAATTCTGCTCTAACAGTACTTTAAATAAAAATGTAAATGTACGGGACTCAAATTCAAGAGCCAGGTTGTCATGTCACAAAATGCTTACAGGCACCTAGATATCCTCCACTGTACATCTCTGCAAATCCGTGTTACCTGGAAGCAGACGGGCATGAGTGCTAGAAGTCAGCTAAACAGAGTATGACATATATGGCAATATAACCACAATAACTAAAACGTTAGGAGCCAGATGCAAAATTACAGGAGCTGTGACTCCCAGAATTTGTAAAGCCATTGGAAGCAGTATACAGGAAATTTACAAAAACATGTAGAGTAAGTTTTATCCCATCTGTAAGCTCTACAGTAAAAAGCAGTTTAATCACTGGTAATAATAAATGCTGGATTGAAAATGTATATTACTTAGAGAAAGGTTAGTTAAACAACCATGTTGTGCTAAAATTGTCCAGAACAAACAAAAGTGAGGAATTTTCCATTATTGCAAAAAAAATAAAAAGCAACAGTATTTCATAATAAATGATTGCAACAAAATAAAAAATATGTACTTATAATAAAATCTGCTGGCGCTTTCATCTACAAAACCAGACTTCCTCAGAGATAAACATCAACTCATCACATAATATCTCTTAACCCTTGTATCCCCAGTCAATAATACAATATATATATATATATATATATATATATATATACATACATACATATACATACATACATACATATACACATACACACATACACACGAGGGTTAAGAGACGTCACGTCTTAGCAAGAAAGAAAAGAAACGGAATGATTGATCAAGGCCAGTTCATCTTATAAATATGAGTTTCTCTCTTAGGAAGTCTGGTTTTATAGATGAAATTCATAAAATTAATTTATTGTATATTTAGTTATTTTGGGTCAATAAATATTTGATTAGACTATACAATTCTGGTCACTTTGTTCTCATTTTTATCTTTTTAGGTTTTTCTTGTATACTGGGGTTGAAGCATTGGTTCTCCAGAATACGGTTGGGAATATCTTATAAATAATAATAATAATCATCATCTCGCTATCCAACTGTACGGTGCATTTTGTAATATTACAGTTAAAAAATTTGAGTCAATCCGGAGAGGATTTATTTTCAACAAATATTAGTTTATCATTTATTTTCTCTTGATTGCTAGATCTAGAGGCTGCAATATTTCATAATAGACTGGAGTATGTAGACAGGAATCCTAAAGTTGAAGGTCATGGAACGGATTACAGTGGAACGACTGTGGATATAACAAACAGGTCAACATGTTTTTTAAAGCTTATGAAAAATTAGCCTATCCTGAAACTAAAAAACGCTCAACTATAAAAAGTTTTACAGCTTCTCCTGTTGATTCGGACTTCTCTACATGATGCCGCAGGTGTTATATCTTAGCAGATTTCCCCTTCAGCACAACATGGGAACTGGTTAGATTCTCCAACAGTTTTTCTAGCTTTGCAACTTAGTACATCTGGCCCAGCCCTTGGGAATATTTCTATATATATATATATATATATATATATATATATATATATATATATATATATATATATATATATATATATATATATATATATATATATAGTAAAACATCAAGCAATATATTAAACATTAGCATTCGACAGATAGAACAAAGGCTGACAAAATGAGAAGCAGTAACCTTGAAACGTCTGTCTGTGGGTAGGTTTCCTGGTTTGTGCATAATCGATCCTGAGCTTTGCTTAAAGCGGTGGTCAATACAGTACGCATATATATATTATTTTTTTTACAGCACAAGTAATCTGAATATAAAACGAATATATTGAGTTAGTGACATGAATTTAGGACGCTGTTTACACAACATTCTCCTGACGTCCAGACTCAAATATACAAAATTATACAATGATGATCTAAATCACACTGTATATAGAAAGCCAGCTCAACTTCAAAATGAAGCGAGTTGTTATCAGGTATCCTCTAAAACAAATTCCACTGTAGTACAGAAAAAGAAACATCACTTGTGAAGTATGTCATTAACAACATTAGCAGCGGTGTAAG
>CM050173.1:20858850-20861350 GCA_027410445.1 Discoglossus pictus | reverse complement strand
CTACAGAATAGAAGACACAACTGGACATATATACTAAGCTGCGACTGGTATATAACTGCTGGGGTGTCTCCTCAGTACTGTGTATCCTACAGAATAGAAGACACAACTGGACATACATACTAAGCTGTGACTGGTATATAACTGATGGGGTGTCTCCTCAGTACTGTGTATCCTACAGAATAGAAGACACAACTGGACATATATACTAAGCTGCGACTGGTATATAACTGCTGGGGTGTCTCCTCAGTACTGTGTATCCTACAGAATAGAAGACACAACTGGACATATATACTAAGCTGTGACTGGTATATAACTGCTGGGGTGTCTCCTCAGTACTATGTATCCTACAGAATAGAAGACACAACTGGACATATATACTAAGCTGCAAGTGGTATATAACTGCTGGGGTGTCTCCTCAGTACTGTGTATCCTACAGAATAGAAGACACAACTGGACATATATACTAAGCTGTGACTGGTATATAACTGCTGGGGTGTCTCCTCAGTACTATGTATCCTACAGAATAGAAGACACAACTGGACATATATACTAAGCTGCAAGTGGTATATAACTGCTGGGGTGTCTCCTCAGTACTGTGTATCCTACAGAATAGAAGACACAACTGGACATATATACTAAGCTGTGACTGGTATATAACTGCTGGGGTGTCTCCTCAGTACTGTGTATCCTACAGAATAGAAGACACAACTGGACATATATACTAAGCTGCGACTGGTATATAACTGCTGGGGTGTCTCTTCTATTCTGTAGGATACACAGTACTGAGGACACAACTGGACATATATACTAAGCTGTGACTGGTATATAACTGCTGGGGTGTCTCCTCAGTACTGTGTATTATACAGAACTAGCGAATTGCCCGTCAAAAAATGACGGCAATGAAATCGTAAGGTAGCTAATGCTGTTTGGTGTGTAATACTAAAATATATAATATATGAATAAATTAATATACTTTACCTATTTTGAAGCATTGTGTTGAAGAGCTGACAATCTGTTTTCATGTTGCTGCAGCATTAGTGGTGTGGAGCTGCTGTGTAAGCGTGGTGAATGTGTGCAGTGTAATACTGTGCGTGCGCGAGACGAAACCGTTAGCATAGTGGTGTACTTCCGCATTGGCGTAAAATGGCGGGTTATCTGTGGTATGCGTCTTTGCGGATTATCCGTCGGTGCTTCGTGGTGTTTTGCGAGTGTGTTGTGGTGTTTTACGTGTTGAGAGTGCTGTAGCCTCGTTTTCGTTTTTTTCGTCTGCCATTTTTTCTTTCGCTTAGCGATGTCATTAGTGTCTAAACTCTTTTATTTTGATTGAAATGTAGGTGTAACTTGTTTTTTTGAGGTGCTGGATGGTCCCTCTTGCTGTAGGTAAGCTTTTTATGTGTGTGTTGTCTGTATTTATTGCGTTTGAAATGTTTGTATGTCGGCGTGTTGCGTCCGATGTTTGCGAGGTCGTAATGTGTGGTAACGTGTCTCGTATGGTGTTTGCGTGTGTAGCCTCGTTTTCGTTTTGTTCGGCGGCCATTTTTTCTCTCGCTTATCAAAGTTTTTATTGTGCAAACTCTTTTATTTTGAGTGAAATCAAGGTGAAAGTTGTTTTTTTGAGGTCCTGGGTGCTCCCTCTTGGTGTAGGTAAGTTTTTTATGTATGTGCTGTGTGTATTTATTGTGTTTTGAATTTTGTAATGTTCGCGAGTTGCGTCCGAGTGTTGCGAGGCCGTAATGTGTGTGAACGTGTGTCGTATGTTGTTTGCGAGTGTCGTGTTATTTGCGTTGCGAAGTGAAGTTTGCGAGGGTCGCAGTTGCTGGCATGGAGCGCCTTCGGTCATGTCTGACTCTCTGTGACCCTATGGACCGCAGCATGACAGGCACGTCTCCCCTCTGGTTGTGCTCATCCATAAGGTTTTCTTGTAAAACACACTGGAGTGGGTTTCCAATCCTTCTCCAATGGACTGCTATTTGTCTGACCTCTCTGCTATGAGCTGCCCATCTCGTGTGATCCTACAAGCTCATAGCTTCACTGAAATACAACCCCCCCCCCCCTCAATGACAAGGTAACGATACAGAAGGGGGTTAAAGGCATTTAGGTAAGTATATTCCTTGAAGATTCCTAGCTGTATTTATCTATATAGGTGCCTGATCTTACTGAGCCTGCATCAGTCATTAAAATAAATTATCTACATTTAGAAGTTGCTTTGACTCTTTCATTGTCAAAAAAAATATGCCTCCAAGATATTGCAAGGCAAATGTTGCTGGCCATTCAGACAGTGAAAGAATTAATACATTTTCTTTACTATTGTACAGTAACAATAACCCTACTATAAACATACTATGTATCTTTCGAAAGAATTGTTGCTGTTCAGTTCTTCAGTCCTGTTCCACTCTTGGTGACCATATGGACTGCAGCATGCCAGGCACATCTTGTGTCTGGTGGGATTATCCATATGTTTTTCTAGGCAAATATACTGGAGTGGGTTGCCAGTTCCTTC
>CM050173.1:20628850-20853850 GCA_027410445.1 Discoglossus pictus | reverse complement strand
AATACTAATGTGGGGCTCAGAATACTAATGTGTAGCTCAGTATGCTAATGTGCAGCTCCTGTATGCTAATGTGGGGCTCAGTATACTAATGTGCAGCTCCTGTATGCTAATGTGGGGCTCAGTATACTAATGTGGGGCTCAGTATGCTAATGTGCAGCTCCTGTATGCTTATGTGGGGCTCAGTATACTAATGTGCAGCTCCTGTATGCTAATTATTATTATTATTATTATTATTATTATCTTTATTTATATCGTGCCAACATATTCCGTAGCGCTGTACAAGGGTTGAGTACATAGCAGAAAACAAATTAAATACCTTGTAAAGAATGGAGGGCCCTGTTTTTGAGCATAAAATCAAATGTACATAGAGCTTGTTTCCAAGGCACTGACACAAGATTGAAAACTCGCAATAATGTGCCACTCCTGTATGCTAATGTGGGGTTCAGTATACTAATGTGGAGCTCCGTATACGAACGTGAAGCTCCTGTATGCTAATGTGGGGTTCAGTATATGAATGTGCAACTCCTGTATGCTAATGTGGGGCTCAGTATGCTAATGTGGGATTCAGTATACTAATGTGGAACTCCGTATACGAACGTGAAGCTCCTGTATGCTAATGTAGGGTTCAGTATATGAATGTGCAACTCCTGTATGCTAATGTGGGGCTCAGTATGCTAATGTGGGATTCAGTATACTAATGTGGAACTCAGTATACGAACATGAAGCTCCTGTATGCTAATGTGTGGCTCATGTGGGGTTCAGTATACTAATGTGCAGCTCCTGTGTGCTAATGTGGGACTCAGTATGCAAATGTGCAACTAGTGTGTGCCAATGTCCACCTCCTGTGTGCTAATGTGGGACTCCGTATGCAAATGTGCGGATCCTGTGTGCTAATGTGGGATTCAGGATGCAAATGTGCGGCTAGTGTGCGCCTCCTGTATGCCAATGTGCGTCTCCTGTGTGCTAATGGTTTGCTAAGAGTGCGTCTCAGTGTGCTAATGTTGGGCTCAGTACAGGGAGTGCAGAATTATTAGGCAAATGAGTATTTTGACCACATCATCCTCTTTATGCATGTTGTCTTATTCCAAGCTGTATAGGCTCGAAAGCCTACTACCAATTAAGCATATTAGGTGATGTGCATCTCTGTAATGAGAAGGGGTGTGGTCTAATGACATCAACACCCTATATCAGGTGTGCATAATTATTAGGCAACTTCCTTTCCTTTGGCAAAATGGGTCAAAAGAAGGACTTGACAGGCTCAGAAAAGTCAAAAATAGTGAGATATCTTGCAGAGGGATGCAGCACTCTTAAAATTGCAAAGCTTCTGAAGCGCGATCATCGAACAATCAAGCGTTTTATTCAAAATAGTCAACAGGGTTGCAAGAAGCGTGTGGAAAAACCAAGGCGCAAAATAACTGCCCATGAACTGAGAAAAGTCAAGCGTGCAGCTGCCACGATGCCACTTGCCACCAGTTTGGCCATATTTCAGAGCTGCAACATCACTGGAGTGCCCAAAAGCACAAGGTGTGCAATACTCAGAGACATGGCCAAGGTAAAAAAGGCTGAAAGACGACCACCACTGAACAAGACACACAAGCTGAAACGTCAAGAATGGGCCAAGAAATTTCTCAAGACTGATTTTTCTAAGGTTTTATGGACTGATGAAATGAGAGTGAGTCTTGATGGGCCAGATGGATGGGCCCGTGGCTGGATTGGTAAAGGGCAGAGAGCTCCAGTCCGACTCAGATGCCAGCAAGGTGGAGGTGGAGTACTGGTTTGGGCTGGTATCATCAAAGATGAGCTTGTGGGGCTTTTCGGGTTGAGGATGGAGTCAAGCTCAACTCCCAGTCCTACTGCCAGTTCCTGGAAGACAACTTCTTCAAGCAGTGGTACAGGAAGAAGTCTGCATCCTTCAAGAAAAACATGATTTTCATGCAGGACAATGCTCCATCACACGCGTCCAAGTACTCCACAGCGTGGCTGGCAAGAAAGGGTATAAAAAGAAAATCTAATGACATGGCCTCCTTGTTCACCTGATCTGAACCCCATTGAGAACCTGTGGTCCATCATCAAATGTGAGAGTTACAAGGAGGGAAAACAGTACACCTCTCTGAACAGTGTCTGGGAGGCTGTGGTTGCTGCTGCACGCAATGTTGATGGTGAACAGATCAAAACACTGACAGAATCCATGGATGGCAGGCTTTTGAGTGTCCTTGCAAAGAAAGGTGGCTATATTGGTCACTGATTTGTTTTTGTTTTGTTTTTGAATGTCAGAAATGTATATTTGTGAATGTTGAGATGTTATATTGGTTTCACTGGTAAAAATAAATAATTGAAATGGGTATATATTTGTTTTTTGTTAAGTTGCCTAATAATTATGCACAGTAATAGTCACCTGCACACACAGATATCCCCCTAAAATAGCTAAAACTAAAAACAAACTAAAAACTACTTCCAAAAATATTCAGCTTTGATATTAATGAGTTTTTTGGGTTCATTGAGAACATGGTTGTTGTTCAATAATAAAATTAATCCTCAAAAATACAACTTGCCTAATAATTCTGCACTCCCTGTATATTAATGTGCGGCTCAGTGTACTAATGAGAGGCTCAGTATGCTAATGTGTGACTCCTGTATGTTAATGTGAGCCTTAGTATGCTAACGTGCGGCTCAAAGTGCTAATGTGCTTGAGGGTCTTCATTGTAGCCACTATAGAGACAAACAAGCAGACTGTAATACAAATTAGCACCCCAAAGCAACTAATTATTATGCATGAGCTACTAATTTGCCTATGAATACAGCAGCAACATTGAATTTTCCAGGACTGATAAACTTTTTTTTTTTCTAAAGTGAAACACAACATATAGATAGATTTTCATACTCTTGAAGAATAACATAAAAACACAATTTGATTTTGATTTGACAGAGTCCCTTTAATTACTCTGTCTCTTAAAGTAACAAGTTAAGTATAACTGGCCCATTGTGCTGAACCTATTGGTTCATTCTCAGGCACCTCTGTAATGTGCACTTCTTATTTTAAGAGCAAGTTAAGCAAATATTTTAGTTTCTGTTGACCGAATATAACTGCTAATGACTAACTTGTGAGATCTCATTACATATTTACATAGAAGGTGTGATCATAAATTGCCACCAAAAAACATTTTTCAATATTATTATTTTTACATAAGAACTAAATTTTATATTAAGAAAATTAACTGTAAAACAGCACTGGGAAAGATGAAAAGCAGCATTTGATCCATCACTAGTGAATGTAAGCACATTGTGGGAGGAGCTATTATCTAGGCTGCCTCCAACTAGTATTAGTTAGCGTGGTACGGGCTATAGAGCCACAGAGAGTCGGACACGACTTCACAACTAAACAACAACAAATATTGAAAGGTAATAAAACACAAGCTAGTGGATATGAAATCTCAAAATCTACCATATGATAGATCAGGATTTAAGGAGTGGGAAATAACCTCATCCATGCCCCTCCTAAATATTTTATACACTGTAGACCAATTATTTGTCACGTTTTGGTAATGTTAAAGAGGTGATCTTTTAAATGCATTTTTAAAAAAATTGGGTTTAAAGCAACTTTTTAATCCTCTTAGGTAGTGGTGGCCAAAATATCCAGAACATAGGAGCCAGGAAGGTTTTATAGGAGCCAGATAAGCGGATGGAGGGAAGCCCTTACTAGAGATACATTGTGTGTGTATTTGTCGCTCAGTCGTGTCCAACTCTCAGTGGCCTCATGGACCGTGACAAACCATGCTGATCCACTTGGCTTTCATGGCAGAGATACTGGAGTAGGTTGCCCGTTTTTTTCTCCAGTGGGCCACAGCATACAGCTCCTGGTGGTCTCCCATCCAAGTACTGACCGGGCCCAACCATGCATGGCTTCAGGGTAGTTTGATCTCTTGGCTCCCTGACTGGAATCAAACCCAGGTCGCAGTGGTGAAAGCTCCGAATTCTAACCACTGGTCCACCAGGAAACCGGAGATACATTATACTTTAAACAATTATTTAGGAGCCAGCAGTGTAAATTGTAGGAGCCTGCGCTGACATTCCCATTGATTACTCCTGTTTTTTTATTACTACAAGTTATATATAGTACTTGCATCCGATTTATTATATTCATTACTGCAGATTATGGATTGCACATTTAAAGGGCCACAGCAATGATTATGCAATAAGCAGGGGTATAATAGCTGATGAGCAATATAATCTATACATGAGGAATTACATTTAATGTAGCTTTTTAATGTATAAGTGGACTTTAAAGTTTAGGACATCAGGAGATCTGCTTCTTTCCTCCAAGGAGTGAGGGAGGATATGCCCAGGAGGCTGTCCTGATAGGAATCTTAATCTGTTTCCTTTCCTGCAGTGGTCACCATAAAAAAAAAAAAGCCAAGACCAGACAAACTCAAATGCTAGGAGAGGCTCCTGGCTGGTTCCTCCTCTACCCCTTGAACATCACATAGGTGGTGAAGAAATGCAGATCTGCTACAAACAAATACACTAAAGTACAAATGTAAAATTTACAAGGTGAATTTATTTTTTTCACATGCTGGTTTTATTACTTTGTTGTTGTTTAGGCGTTGAGTTGTTTCCAACTCTCTGTGACCGTAGCATGCCAGGCACATCGGACCTTGCTTTTTACATCAGCGCCAGGCAGGTCTGGAGTGAGAAATGCTCTACACCCCTTCCAGTGGTCTGTCACAGACTCTGTCCTCTTAAGGTGGTTTAGTACAGTTACCACCATATATATCAAGAATGATATACAAGCAGAAAGAGCGTTATACAGTCCAGGGCGTAGGAGATCAGAATGGGGGACATGGGGGGGTTGGGCGTAGAAGATCAGAATTGGGGACATGGGGGGGTTGGGCGTAGAAGATCAGAATGGGGGACATGGGGGGGTTGGGCGTAGAAGATCAGAATATGGGACCTGGGGGGTTAGGGGTAAAAGATCAGAATGGGGGACCTGGGGGGTTGGAGGTAGAAGATCAGAATGGGGGACCTGGGGGTGTGAGGGGTAGGAGACAAAAATGGGGGGTTGGGGGTAGGAGATCAGAATGGGGGATTGGGGGAAGAAGATCAGAATGGGGGTGTGGGGGGTAGGAGATAAGAATAGGGGACCTGGAGGGTTGGGGGTAGCAGATAAGAATGGGGGACCTGGGGGTTGGAAGTAGAAGATCAGAATGGGGGACCTGGGGGGTTGGAAGTAGAAGATCAGAATGGGGGACCTCCGGGTTGGAAGTAGAAGATCAGAATGGGGGACCTGGGGGGGGGGGGGTAGGAGACCAGAATGGGGGACCTGAGGGTGTGTGGGGTAGGAGATAAGAATGGGGGACCTGGGGGTGTGGGGGGTAGCAGATAAGAATGGGGGACCTGGGGGGTTGGAAGTAGTAGATCAGAATGGGGGACCTGGGGGGTTGGAAGTAGAAGATCAGAATGGGGGACCTCCGGGTTGGAAGTAGAAGATCAGAATGGGGGACCTGGGGGGGGGGGGGGGGGGGGGGGTAGGAGACCAGAATGGGGGACCTGAGGGTGTGTGGGGTAGGAGATAAGAATGGGGGACCTGGGGGTGTGGGGGGTAGGAGATAAGAATGGGGGACCTGGGGGGTAGCAAATAAGAATGGAGGACCTGGGGGGTTGGAAGTAGAAGATAAGAATGGGGGACCTGGTGTGGGGGTAGGAGTCCAGAATGGGGGACCTGGGTGTGTGGGGGTAGAAGATCAGAATGGGTGTGTGGGGGTAGGAGATAAGAATGGGGGGTCGGGGGTAGCAGATAAGATTGAGGGACCTGGGGGGGTGAGGGGTAAGAGATCAGAATGGGGGACCTGGGGCGTGGGTGAGGGTTAAGAGATCAGAATGGGGGACCTGGGGGTAGGAGATCAGAATGGGGGACCTGGGGGGTTGGGGGTAGCAAATAAGAATGGAGGACCTGGGGGGTTGGAAGTAGAAGATAAGAATGGGGGACCTGGTGTGGGGGTAGGAGTCCAGAATGGGGGACCTGGGGGTCTGGGGGGGTAGAAGATCAGAATGGGGGTGTGGGGGTAGGAGATAAGAATGGGGGGTCGGGGGTAGCAGATAAGATTGAGGGACCTGGGGGGGGGGGTGAGGGGTAAGAGATCAGAATGGGGGACCTGGGGCGTGGGTGAGGGTTAAGAGATCAGAATGGGGGACCTGGGGGTAGGAGATCAGAATGGGGGACCTGGGGGGTTGGGAGTAGAAGTTCAGAATGGGGGACCTGGGGGGGGGTGAGGGGTAAGAGATAAGAATGGGGGACCTGGGGCGTGGGTGAGGGGTAAGAGATCAGAATGGGGGACCTGGGGCGTGGGTGAGGGGTAAGAGATCAGAATGGGGGACCTGGGGGTCTGGGGGGTAGGAGATCAGAATTGGGGACCTGGGGGGTTGGGAGTAGAAGATCAGAATGGGGGACCTGGGGGGTTGGGAGTAGAAGATCAGAATGGGTGACCTGGGGGGTTGGGAGTAGAAGATCAGAATTGGGGACATGGGGGGGTTGGGCGTAGAAGATCAGAATGGGGGACATGGGGGGGTTGGGCGTAGAAGATCAGAATATGGGACCTGGGGGGTTAGGGGTAAAAGATCAGAATTGGGGACCTGGGGGGTTGGGGGTAGAAGATCAGAATGGGGGACTTGGGGGTGTGAGGGGTAGGAGATGAAAATGGGGGGTTGGGGGTAGGAGATCAGAATGGGGGGTTGGGGGAAGAAGATCAGAATGGGGGCGTGGGGGGTAGGAGATAAGAATAGGGGACCTGGAGGGTTGGGGGTAGCAGATAAGAATGGCGGACCTGGGGGGTTGGAAGTAGAAGATCAGAATGGGGGACCTGGGGGGTTGGAAGTAGAAGATCAGAATGGGGGACCTCCGGGTTTGAAGTAGAAGATCAGAATGGGGGACCTGGGGGGGGGGGTAGGAGACCAGAATGGGGGACCTGAGGGTGTGTGGGGTAGGAGATAAGAATGGGGGACCTGGGGGTGTGGGGGGTAGGAGATAAGAATGGGGGACCTGGGGGGTTGGGGGTAGCAAATAAGAATGGGGGACCTGGGGGGTTGGAAGTAGAAGATAAGAATGGGGGTTCCGGGGGGAGGTGGGGGTAGGAGACCAGAATGGGGGACCTGAGGGTGTGTGGGGTAGGAGATAAGAATGGGGGACCTGGGGGGTTGGGGGTAGCAAATAAGAATGGGGGACCTGGGGGGTTGGAAGTAGAAGATCAGAATGGGGGACCTGGTGTGGGGGAAGGAGTCCAGAATGGGGGACCTGGGTGTGTGGGGGTAGAAGATCAGAATGGGGGTGTGGGGGGTAGGAGATAAGAATGGGGGGTCGGGGGTAGCAGATAAGATTGGGGGACCTGGGGGGGTGAGGGGTAAGAGATCAGAATGGGGGACCTGGGGCGTGGGTGAGGGGTAAGAGATCAGAATGGGGGACCTGGGGCGTGGGTGAGGGGTAAGAGATCAGAATGGGGGACCTGGGGGTAGGAGATCAGAATGGGGGACCTGGGGGGTTGGGAGTAGAAGATCAGAATGGGGGACCTGGGGGGGGGGGTGAGGGGTAAGAGATCAGAATGGGGGACCTGGGGCGTGGGTGAGGGGTAAGAGATCAGAATGGGGGACCTGGGGCGTGGGTGAGCGGTAAGAGATCAGAATGGGGGACCTGGGGGTCTGGGGGGTAGGAGATCAGAATGGGGGACCTGGGGGGGTTGGGAGTAGACGATCAGAATGGGGGACCTGGGGGGTTGGGAGTAGAAGATCAGAATGGGTGACCTGGGGGGTTGGGAGTAGAAGATCAGAATGGGGGACCTGGGGGGTTGGGGGTAGAAGATCAGAATGGGGGACCTGGTGGTGTGGGGGGTAGGAGATAAGAATGGGGGTGTGGGGGGTAGGAGATAAGAATGGGGGACCTGGGGGGCTGGGAGTAGGAGATCAGAATGGGGGACCTGGGGGGTTGGGAGTAGAAGATCAGAATGGGGGACCTGGTGGGGGCGATAGGAGTCCAGAATGGGGATCCTGGGTGTGTGGGGGTAGAAGATCAGAATGGGGGACCTGGTGGGGGGGGGGGTAGGAGTCCAGAATGGGGATCCTGGGTGTGTGGGGGTAGAAGATCAGAATGGGGGACCTGGGGGTGTGGGGGGTAGGAGATAAGAATGGGGGTGTGGGGGGTAGGAGATCAGAATGGGGATGTGGGGGGGGGGTAGGAGATCAGAATGGGGGTGTGGGGGGGTAGGAGATAAGAATGGGGGATTGGGGATAGCAGATACGAATGGGGGACCTTGGGGGGGGGGGGTGAGGGGTAAGAGATCAGAATGGGGGACCTGGAGGGGGGGTGAGGGGTAAGAGCTCAAAATGGGGGACCTGGGGCATGGGTGAGGGGTAAGAGATCAGAATGGGGGTCCTGGGGGGTAGGAGATCAGAATGGGGGTCCTGGGGGGTAGGAGTCCAGAATGGGGGACCTGGGTGTGTGGGGGTAGAAGATCAGAATGGGGGTGTGGCGGGTAGGAGATAAGAATGGGGGGGTCGGGGGTAGCAGATAAGATTGGGGGACCTGGGGGGTGAGGGGTAAGAGATCAGAATGGGGGACCTGGGGCGTGGGTGAGGGGTAAGAGATCAGAATGGGGGACCTGGGGGTCTGGGGGGTAGGAGATCAGAATGGGGGACCTGGGGGGTTGGGAGTAGAAGATCAGAATGGGGGACCTGGGGGGTTGGGAATAGAAGATCAGAATGGGGGGAATGGGGGCTTAGGAGATCAGAATGGGGGCCCTGGGGGGTTAGGAGTAGGAGATCAGAATGGGGGACCTGGGGGGTTGGGAGTAGAAGATCAGAATGGGGGACCTGGGGGGTTGGGAATAGAAGATCAGAATGGGGGACCTGGGGGGTTGGGAGTAGAAGATCAGAATGGGGGACCTGGGGGGTTGGGAGTAGAAGATCAGAATGGGGGACCTGGGGGGGTGGGGGGGGGGGTAGGAGATTAGAATGGGGGACCCGGGGGGTTGGGAGTAGAAGATCCAAATGGGTGACCTGTGGGGTTGGGAATAGAAGATCAGAATGGGGGACCTGGGGGTCTGGGGGGTAGGAGATCAGAATGGGGGACCTGGGGGTCTGGGGGGTAGGAGATCAGAATGGGGGACCTGGGGGTCTGGGCGGTAGGAGATCAGAATGGGGGACCTGGGGGGTTGGGAGTAGGAGATCAGAATGGGGGACCTGGGGGGTTGGGAGTAGGAGATCAGAATGGGGGACCTGGGGGGTTGGGGGGTAGTAGATCAGAATGAGGGACCTGGGGGGTTGGGGGTAGAAGATCAGAATGGGGGACCTGGGGGGTTGGGGGTAAGAGATCAGAATGGGGGTCTGGAGGGCAGGAGATCAGAATGGGGGACCTGGGGGGTTGGGAGTAGAAGATCAGAATGGGGGACCTGGGGGGTTGGGGGTAAGAGATCAGAATGGGGGACCTGGGGGTCTGGGGGGTAGGAGATCAGAATGGGGGACCTGTGGGTTGGGAGTAGAAGATCAGAATGGGGGACCTGTGGGGTTGGGAGTAGAAGATCAGAATGGGGGACCTGGGGGTTGGGGGTAGAAGATCAGAATGGGGGACCTGGGGGTCTGGGGGGTAGGAGATCAGAATGGGGGACCTGGGGGTCTGGGGGGTAGGAGATCAGAATGGGGGACCTGGGGGGTTGGGAGTAGGAGATCAGAATGGGGGACCTGGGGGGTTGGGAGTAGAAGATCCAAATGGGTGACCTGTGGGGTTGGGAGTAGAAGATCAGAATGGGGGACCTGGGGGGTTGGGGGTAAGAGATCAGAATGGGGGACCTGGGGGTCTGGGGGGTAGGAGATCAGACTGGGGGACCTGTGGGTTGGGAGTAGAAGATCAGAATGGGGGACCTGTGGGGTTGGGAATAGAAGATCAGAATGGGGGACCTGGGGGGTTGGGAGTAGAAGATCAGAATGGGGGACCTGGGGGGTTGGGAGTAGAAGATCAGAATGGGGGACCTGGGGGGGTGGGGGGGGGTAGGAGATTAGAATGGGGGACCCGGGGGGGTGGGAGTAGAAGATCCAAATGGGTGACCTGTGGGGTTGGGAATAGAAGATCAGAATGGGGGACCTGGGGGTCTGGGGGGTAGGAGATCAGAATGGGGGACCTGGGGGTCTGGGGGGTAGGAGATCAGAATGGGGGACCTGGGGGTCTGGGCGGTAGGAGATCAGAATGGGGGACCTGGGGGGTTGGGAGTAGAAGATCAGAATGGGGGACCTGGGCGGTTGGGAGTAGGAGATCAGAATGAGGGACCTGGGGGGTTGGGGGTAGTAGATCAGAATGAGGGACCTGGGGGGTTGGGGGTAGAAGATCAGAATGGGGGACCTGGGGGGTTGGGGGTAAGAGATCAGAATGGGGGTCTGGAGGGCAGGAGATCAGAATGGGGGACCTGGGGGGTTGGGAGTAGAAGATCCAAATGGGTGACCTGTGGGGTTGGGAGTAGAAGATCAGAATGGGGGACCTGGGGGGTTGGGGGTAAGAGATCAGAATGGGGGACCTGGGGGTCTGGGGGGTAGGAGATCAGAATGGGGGACCTGTGGGTTGGGAGTAGAAGATCAGAATGGGGGACCTGTGGGGTTGGGAGTAGAAGATCAGAATGGGGGACCTGGGGGTTGGGGGTAGAAGATCAGAATGGGGGACCTGGGGGGGGTGGGAGATCAGAATGGGGGACCTGGGGGGGTGGGGGGCAATTGTTAAATTAGTAAATTGTAAAGTAAATCATTGTATGATCACTACAGTGTTACTTTTAAGAGACAAAGCATTTGTGTGATAACTACCTCATCAGAGGGCTTTGCACTTATCAGCCATGTATTAATCCCATTGCTATGAAGTCAAGTACTAGAAGTGACATCACATAACAGATATGTAATATATAACTAGGAGATACACACTATTCTTTCATTAGCACAGATTATTTTACACTGATATTTGTGTAATTATGCCATATGTCCACTAGTATTAAGATTTTATTCAGAAGATAAAGGGATCAATAAGCACATTTGTACAGTTTATTAGACAGCAATACAATGGCAAATCAACAATTAGAAATAATAATAAACATTAGCAGAGAGGTCTGGTACAAGGTCATTGTGTGACGGCAGAGACAATAACTGCCGCTCTGTGCTCAGATCATATGGTTACAGCTGTGGCGTCCGCCCCGTGGAAACGTAGAATGGTCAAGGTAACTGTTCCACTCTTGTGTGACCTCTCATAAATGACATATATCCATATATCCCAACATTAACAGATAGTCAAAGATGGACACTCATACTCTGTTCTGATGCTCTATTAGTGTTGCACACACACACTTAAAGGCATATAGACGTTTCATGGATTGTGAATACATCGGATTAAGGAGAATTAGTCGTATGTGAAAAAAAAACTTTTATTTGAAAAAAATGCCAAAATAAACGTTAATAATAGGGGTGGGGGGTAGAGGATCAGAATGGGGGACCTGGGGCATGGGTGAGGGGTAGGAGATCAGAATGGGGGACCTGGGGGTCTGGGGGGTAGGAGATCAGAATGGGGGACCTGGGGGGTTGGGAGTAGGAGATCAGAATGGGGGACCTGGGGGGTTGGGAATAGAAGATCAGAATGGGGGGAATGGGGGCTTAGGAGATCAGAATGGGGGCCCTGGGGGGTTAGAAGTAGGAGATCAGAATGGGGGACCTGGGGGGTTGGGAGTAGAAGATCAGAATGGGGGACCTGGGGGGTTGGGAATAGAAGATCAGAATGGGGGACCTGGGGGGTTGGGAGTAGAAGATCAGAATGGGGGACCTGGGGGGTTGGGAGTAGAAGATCAGAATGGGGGGGGGGGGGGTGGGGGGGGGGTAGGAGATTAGAATGGGGGACCCGGGGGGTTGGGAGTAGAAGATCCAAATGGGTGACCTGTGGGGTTGGGAATAGAAGATCAGAATGGGGGACCTGGGGGTCTGGGGGGTAGGAGATCAGAATGGGGGACCTGGGGGTGTGGGGGGTAGGAGATCAGAATGGGGGACCTGGGGGTCTGGGCGGTAGGAGATCAGAATGGGGGACCTGGGGGGTTGGGAGTAGGAGATCAGAATGGGGGACCTGGGGGGTTGGGAGTAGGAGATCAGAATGAGGGACCTGGGGGGTTGGGGGTAGAAGATCAGAATGGGGGACCTGGGGGGTTGGGGGTAGAAGATCAGAATGGGGGACCTGGGGGGTTGGGGGTAAGAGATCAGAATGGGGGTCTGGAGGGCAGGAGATCAGAATGGGGGACCTGGGGGGTTGGGAGTAGAAGATCCAAATGGGTGACCTGTGGGGTTGGGAGTAGAAGATCAGAATGGGGGACCTGGGGGGTTGGGGGTAAGAGATCAGAATGGGGGACCTGGGGGTCTGGGGGGTAGGAGATCAGAATGGGGGACCTGTGGGTTGGGAGTAGAAGATCAGAATGGGGGACCTGTGGGGTTGGGAATAGAAGATCAGAATGGGGGACCTGGGGGGTTGGGAGTAGAAGATCAGAATGGGGGACCTGGGGGGTTGGGAGTAGAAGATCAGAATGGGGGACCTGGGGGGGTGGGGGGGGGTAGGAGATTAGAATGGGGGACCCGGGGGGTTGGGAGTAGAAGATCCAAATGGGTGACCTGTGGGGTTGGGAATAGAAGATCAGAATGGGGGACCTGGGGGTGTGGGGGGTAGGAGATCAGAATGGGGGACCTGGGGGTCTGGGGGGTAGGAGATCAGAATGGGGGACCTGGGGGTCTGGGCGGTAGGAGATCAGAATGGGGGACCTGGGGGGTTGGGAGTAGGAGATCAGAATGGGGGACCTGGGGGGTTGGGAGTAGGAGATCAGAATGAGGGACCTGGGGGGTTGGGGGTAGTAGATCAGAATGAGGGACCTGGGGGGTTGGGGGTAGAAGATCAGAATGGGGGACCTGGGGGGTTGGGGGTAAGAGATCAGAATGGGGGTCTGGAGGGCAGGAGATCAGAATGGGGGACCTGGGGGGTTGGGAGTAGAAGATCCAAATGGGTGACCTGTGGGGTTGGGAGTAGAAGATCAGAATGGGGGACCTGGGGGGTTGGGGGTAAGAGATCAGAATGGGGGACCTGGGGGTCTGGGGGGTAGGAGATCAGAATGGGGGACCTGTGGGTTGGGAGTAGAAGATCAGAATGGGGGACCTGTGGGGTTGGGAGTAGAAGATCAGAATGGGGGACCTGGGGGTTGGGGGTAGAAGATCAGAATGGGGGACCTGGGGGGGTGGGGGGCAATTGTTAAATTAGTAAATTGTAAAGTAAATCATTGTATGATCACTACAGTGTTACTTTTAAGAGACAAAGCATTTGTGTGATAACTACCTCATCAGAGGGCTTTGCACTTATCAGCCATGTATTAATCCCATTGCTATGAAGTCAAGTACTAGAAGTGACATCACATAACAGATATGTAATATATAACTAGGAGATACACACTATTCTTTCATTAGCACAGATTATTTTACACTGATATTTGTGTAATTATGCCATATGTCCACTAGTATTAAGATTTTATTCAGAAGATAAAGGGATCAATAAGCACATTTGTACAGTTTATTAGACAGCAATACAATGGCAAATCAACAATTAGAAATAATAATAAACATTAGCAGAGAGGTCTGGTACAAGGTCATTGTGTGACGGCAGAGACAATAACTGCCGCTCTGTGCTCAGATCATATGGTTACAGCTGTGGCGTCCGCCCCGTGGAAACGTAGAATGGTCAAGGTAACTGTTCCACTCTTGTGTGACCTCTCATAAATGACATATATCCATATATCCCAACATTAACAGATAGTCAAAGATGGACACTCATACTCTGTTCTGATGCTCTATTAGTGTTGCACACACACACTTAAAGGCATATAGACGTTTCATGGATTGTGAATACATCGGATTAAGGAGAATTAGTCGTATGTGAAAAAAAAACTTTTATTTGAAAAAAATGCCAAAATAAACGTTAATAAACTTCGATATTTACAAATTTCTTCAGTTTTCTGCCGCTTGATTGTGAGAAGGAATGCCCCTTGAAAACCTTAACTAAATTAAAATAAAATGCATAATTTATTTTGGCCAATTACAGGCAGCTATAACATGATTTGAAACTTGGAAGTCAGTTTGAGAGCATCATGGGATGTGTAGTCTTGTTTTCCCCTGCACAAGGAAACAAGGAGGAGCCCATACATTACTCTGTGAATTTCTGCATTGTGCTGCTGTTGGCTTGAGGTTACCAAAGGGTTAAAAGCATACCTAGATGCAGTGTTTCAATTGGCAGGTACCCTGGTGCCTATGTAAGCAACTCTGGGGGTGTGGAAACCAAATTTTTTAAATAAAATAAATCTGTGTGTGTATAGAATGACCCCATGTAATGTGCGTGTCTGATATAAGCAGTTTTATGTTAGATTACAAAAAGGTGAGAACAAGGAAACTTCATATGTGCATCATACCCCTGATATATATATATATATATATATATATATATATATATATAGTTGTGGATCTTGCGATGTTGGTGACGCACTTACGGCCCTTGCAGGATCCATCGCCAGCGGCGCAGGACTTAGGCTGCAATGAGCGCACATTGCACTGCGAGTTTTGCGAAGCGAGCCGTTGAGGCATGCTGGCCGCCGCCGGAAAACATAGCACTTTGCCGCTGACAGTGAGGAACGCAGTTTGCTAATTTAAGTCCCAAACTTACTTCAAGCACGTAACCTGAAAAACAAGCAAAATAATAAAATTAAATCGGCTAAGCGAGGGGAAAAAATGGCGGACGAAAAACGTAAAAAATCTGAAACCGGATGAAAACGAGGCTGAGCAAAGCCAGGAACGCAGGACTTAGAAAATACACAATGGCAGATACCGGAACACTTACACCAACAACGCCAGACACGCGGGACATTGAAAATAAAACAACGTCATTCTGCACGTAACACGCAAACATTCAGCAGACACACAGAGGAGAAATACAAAGGGAAGGAACGGGGGGAGATGCTGGAAAGAGACACATGGCATTCCCAAGCACTAAACTGCCAGGTTAACAAAACCTGCAATGAGCGGCCAATACAGTAGGCAAGAGGAAAGGCTCGCAATGAGCGTCGAAGGTGATCATCGCAAAGCAGGAAAGTTGAAGTACATGGGGGGGGGAGTCTCGCGATAAGCGCTGAAGGTTCTCAGATGATCAAAAGCCTCACATTGCCAGCCTTACAATCTTATTCCCATAATGTTTGACTGGCAATTTCCTAGTATATATATATATATATATATATATATATATATATATATATATATAAACTGCAGGCTTCATTTTTTTTCCTAGACCTTGAGAGAAACCCAAAGAGTGGATGGAGAAAAAATATTTCCAAGAGGGACATTTGGTAGGCTATAAGGAACGTCTGAAAAGAGGGACTTTACTTCCAAAAGAGGGACAGTTAAGAGCTATGTAGATCCACCCTACTTGGAAATGCTGGAAGTTTTAGTTAACTTGCTCACTAACAGCTGGTAACATAACCTGTTCCCAACTGAAGATATGTTTATATATAGAAAGGGACCTTGTGCACAGGCTGAGAAATAACCCTGTTCTGTTACTATAGATAGATAATATATATCTCAATATATCTAATATACTCTATATAGATATATCAACAGCTATATATATATATCCCTTTAAATACACAAACACACTAGACATTATCACGCATGTCTAAATGTATTTTATTCTACTCTATACAATAATACAAGCAGACGTACGCTATATTTTCTATCCTCTCTACTCTTTTTAGTTCCTCAGTATGGTCAGTATTGCTCTGAAAAGCCTGAGAATGATACATCTTGGTGTTATTATTTGATCAGTTTCATACGTATTTAGTAAAAATGTCCCTTCCAATATGTGTCATAATGAATCCTGTCACAATTGTATGTTTAATGCTTAAGTGCTCTACTCTGATAATTGTTGTGGCCTGTAGAAGTGTTATTAATATATCTTCACATTTTTATATTTAAACTGGTCTTTTGTACCAAAATTACACAAGTTTTAGATGAAATTTCATTTTTAAAGAACCACTGTAAAGCCCTGAAAACATTATAGATAGTTAATTAGGTATTGATCATTAATAATATTCATATTTAAACATTCTGGTGCTGGTATCCACTCATTATACGGTCAATAGGGAAGGTGGCTTTGCCTCACAGGTACCTACTAAATTTTCAGAAATAATAATTACTATCAACACATTGATCGCCATTGGCTTGAGACTTGTTGCTTTAGAGGTTACCAGCTTTTGCAGCCTGTCAATAATTGTTCATTCTCATATCAGTTCTGATTGTTCTTAAAACCCTTTAGACTTGTCTCTCAGTCCAAAACCCGCACCATCTACATAATTACCCTTTCAAATAGGAGACAAACATTCAGCTGGCGGCAGATACTTTAATCTTTGACAATTCAGATAATATTGAATATATAGTACTTCAAGTTGTATTAATGATCAATGCTTAATTAAATAATTACATCCTCTTGCTGGAGCATGTCAGTGGTTCTTTAACACCAGATAAAGGGCTGTATATCTAGTCCACAATTCATTACTTCAAAAATGTGCTTTTATAAAGCCATCTGCACTAAAATAGTTTCAAAATGAATCTTGTCCTCCTGGGTTGCTGGGGCTTTCTCTACTTTCCTTCCCACACGTGACTCACAAGGATTGTGTGGGAATCATGTTGATAGAAGTTATTTTTTAACTTTTAGATATGTTAACTTTTAATTGTTTAGAAAATAAAGTAAAAGCGATAAGCTAATGTTACTCATCACATTATGTGGGTGCATGATCAAATGTGCACACAACACATGGGTAAGGGTAAATAAGCTACACCACCTGGATAATTCACATACCTACCAGATGAAAGGAATTCCCATCAATATGGCTCCCACATCAACTATGTGAAGCAGGGAGGGAAATGGTGGAGGCCCCAGCACTTGAGATACATGAGCCTGTAATGGAGGCTGTAAAAGTTACAGATATTTAGTTACTCACATTCCAATGGCGAGTTACAGTCTCAAAATCACTGCAGTTGTCAAAAACGTATCTCCGTCCTCTCCTCTTCTTTTGATGTTTCAAGCCCTTAAATGTTACCAGTGCTAAAAACGCAAAATCCATATTTAATTACAACAATTCAACAAGTCCGCAATTGGCTTCAAACCCGTAAATGGCAAATGTATCAATAAATTATACGAGTATTAGATAGGACTCGCAAGTTTTCGTAACACTGCATCAGCAAATAAACACACACTAATGTACCTAAAAATACTGGGAAAGCAATAAAATGCATTAGATTTAATTAAACAACAGTCTCAAGCTCGCAATAAAAAAATATTTGTTTTATGTTTTATTTCCATGTTATATTGGTCCCAGGAATCAACGAGTTAATAGATATCATGGAACCCGCATGGACTAGAACAGTTTATTCATTGATTTTTATTAATTTCTTCATTGCTGGACTGAGAGTACGATCGCAAATCGGACTTCTAAAGACTAATTGATTGTAGTTTAAACTCCATGTTTTAGGGATGTCATGATGACGGTCTCATTTACTATTGGCTGTGTCTAAAATGTAACTTGATCATGATAATGCCCTGACATGCTACGTATGGGTTCATGGTTTGCACGTGGTTCCTGTGAGCATGTACTTCCGGGCTTGAGTCGATTAAATACATCTGTAACTGTAACAAATGTCTAACCCACAGAAATACGGGCTGTATAAAGGTAATTACGGGCTTGGAATAAAATGGGGGCCAGTGTCTTTATTGGGAACCGTTGGAACATTTATAGGCAAAGAGAACAATACAACTTTAGTTCAACCCACAAAGATGATTGTTAAGTTACCAAACCCTCTGCAGTACCTCTTTGGTCACCTTGCGGAGTGTGGGAGTTCATCTCATCACCGTGTCAGCTGGTAATTACATCACAAACTTAAACACATTCAAAGATCCCTTCTGAACTATTGAACTCACTTAAACTATTTGAATTTTCTTTCTACTGCTATATAATCTTGTTAGGCAGGTTGTAATCAAGATGTACAGTCCATTGTTCAAATTTCCTGTATCTGGTAATGGAATTAGCAGGGACTGGAATGGTGACCAGGAGGAGGAACAGCAACTGACCAATACCATTCCATGGAAGGTGCAACCGGGAGAACTCAGAGAAGGCCTCCAGGTGGGGGAAATGTAGAGGGCATAGCTCTTTCAGGGAGAAGTTTAGAGCCAGTGGTTGGGGGTTCAGATAAGTCCAAGTCTGCCCCACAAAAGCCGATCTTGACAATGTTCATAGGAAATAATTCTACAAATCAGTTTCCTCATCAGTTTCCTGGCATCAAAATTTTTCAATAAGTGTTTTTCAAAAGTTTTCAATAATGTTCCCAGACATTGTAATTTATCTGTATCCATGATCATTACGGTGACACCTTCTTAGCATTTGTTTTGGTAATATTGGTAAGTCTTTAGAGCAGCAGTTTATACTTGGTTGGGTTACATCTGTAGTTTCATATCACAGCTAACTGATTTTGATTCTCTTTTAATATGCTATGGGAAAAGAAAAATACATAGTTGAAAATGTTGAGTCTGCGAGAATAATTGGCAAGACAAAATTTCATAAAACTAGCTTTAATTAGAAAAAGAATGTATGGCTTTGGAGGTGTCCATGATACGTTGGTGGAACCTATTTGTGTGAAAGGGGTTTTTAAATTTTTTGGAAAATTGTGCTTGCATCTGTTAATGCAAGTTGCCTGCTATTGGGCCAGTGAGGGAAAGTGGGTGGTGTCAATCAGATCGCTTTATCTAACAAATCCTGCAGACTTTTTCCTGTTCATCCCTCCCTCCCCTCATGATCCAACTCTCAGGAAGTGATCTGACAAAGATAAATTACAAAAGAAAAAATGTAATTGTCTATTCATAAAAAGAGACTTCAAAAATTCTGATTTTCTCTAAAACAATTTTATTCATGACTTACACTGCTGTTGTTTTATTAATTTTTTAAATAGTCACAAACAAGTGCTGTTTTTCTTGAACTACAGCAATCCTTTCATTTCCCCGCAGTGCACATCAGCTGGCATAGTGCCTATGGGTCTATAAGCTAATTATAAATTAACTACTACAAGGCAGTTATAATTTATCTCTAGTAATAGCATTTTGATAAGGACACAGACAGACCGGTGGCTAATATTGTACAGGACATTGCATGATACCTCAAAATATGTTTAAATATTAATAAAAGTCCATTCAACCTACACTATAAATCTCCCACCCCAGGGAGTGTATGACACTGAGCCACTGATGATACAACCAGTGTGTGTTATACAAAACTGCATTATCATTAAGTATATGGGAGGAAGATGGGATTGTGGGGCATTGTGTGCATGGATAGTGGGGTTTTGGGGTGTGGGTGCATGCAATTGGATGGGCAGCACAATGGCTAAATACACCATTGTAAAATATCTGTAAAGTTATCCTACTCAGTGTAATTGTGATATAAAATTACCACTTCACATACTTCTAAGAAGACCCCAGATTAATAGATTTATGCGAGAAGTGCCTTGTTGCACACCTGTGACCTAAAAGCTTGTCCCTAGAGGAATGGTTTCTAATTACCAGGGTCTCAAAAGCAGAGTGTGACATGCTGTGTCTGAGCAGCAAGAGACATTGGCAGTGTGAGGTCACTGACCTTTGATTGTCAACCTAGGTCACAGCTGTTCAAGATGGCAGTTCTCATGTGTGAGAACATAAAGAAAGAGGGAGCTCCCTGAAGCAGAGAATCCGGTAATCCTGGAAGTATAAGTGTACATTTTATATAATAATGATATCGAGGGGGATAAAATGAACCTACTAAAACTTTGATATAATAGAGGGAGCCTTTATGCTCTTTCACAGTTTATTACAAACATATTTGCTGTCTCGCCCGTTCACTAGTATGTCTGTACTTACTTTCCTGATGTGTACGTTTCTACAGATGTTAACATTATACTTTGTTGATGGAAAATTGGTGGAATAGAAAGAAATGGACAAACCATGATATTACTGAAAATGTAAAACCTTTTATTTATCCATCACATATAATAGTTGTCAAACTACGAATTGTCATCACGCATTGCAAGCTCGCAAAGCAAGCTCGCCCGCATCTATAGGGTCTTAGCAATGGAACTGGAGATCAGTCCGGAACTCTGCCCAATGTTTGTAGCAGAAATGTGTGGCTTTGAGCGAGACTCGTGTCCGATACTTGCGGCTTTGATTTGCGGCTCAGAATTCCCTGGCTCCCAAGAACTCTTGGAAGGCTGGCTCACAGTTACAAGAATTTGCAGTCTCTTCACAATTAAAAATCTCACTCTTCTCTAAAAAAAATCATCTATAAGAGCTTTTCCGCCAAGGAGTTCCTGCACCACTAAAATCTTTTTGACTGCTCCCTCACCTTATAAATCATTTTTGCCGATTCCACAGTTGGCTTAAATATGTGTTGAATTACTACCGCTCTTTATGGATTGAAATCTGTGCATTCCAATTGGTTACACTATTAACAATCAGAAAAGGGGCAGGAGTTATTCTGATTGGCTGAAATATTATTTTGAATCAATCAGAATCTGAATAAATAGTAGAGTAAAAAAAAACTGTTACTCGATGCAGGAGCTCCTTGGAGGAGTAACCTTGTTAGAAGATTTTTTTTTTTTTTATAGAAATCCAGGGTTTTTAGGTGGAGGCCAATTTCGATGCTCTGAAGATGAGGAACAAGGCTTGAATAAAGCAGGAAGAGAGTGGATTTTTCAATGAACATGAAAGTGCTTGTTTATCTAGCGCTGAAGAGTGAGGACCACGCATTGAGAATCATCACTGGCGAGTTGTTAAGGTGGAGGGTAATGTAAGAAATTGTATGTAAATTCCTACAAGATATTTATTCTAATGGACAGATGAATAAACAAATAGATGAAAAGGTATGATTAAAAACATATTTTGTGGATGTAAATCAAAAAATGTTACAATATGTGCATTAGATGTACAGATGGCAGACAATCAGTATAAAAACAATATTTACAAGGAGAAAAATCATAGGAATCCTACACTAGTCGATTCAAAATATATTGCTATATATTGCTATATAATACCCCCAAAGTCAGCTTTTCTTCAGGATCCATTTCCATCAGGTTCTGGTCACTGGGCAGGTTCTCTGCTCTCTCTGGACTCCTTGGAGAATCTACCTAGAACTGCCTTGTCAATAGCCTACTTGGATTTTTATAATACATTTTGCAATATCCCCCACCGCTCTAGACATAAACCATACAGAGTAAAACGTTTTGGTAACTGGCTCTTGGGTCCCATACTGCCTACCCATCTGAGACAATGTTATGTTTACACGCTAAACAGAGGTCGGTTTCTCACACATTCTTTGGGGTTATTTTGACGAGGCTTCTGGTATCTGTTGTTTTCGTTCCACAGTATATAACAATCCAAGGCCTGTTTAAACATTAAATCAACTACATAATGTACACACACGCAAGTGTATATATCTAAAACTAATGCATTGTTGATGTTTAATATATACCAAACATGCACAAGGCATTTCTTATGTTCTAAAAGGAATATATAAACACACCATTGCAGAAACCAATTTCCAACACTAGAGATTTATACCATTTTTTTGTATATATTTATTAAAGTAATAGCATTAAGAAAAATATACCTCTATATAAGCCATGTTTTACAGTAAGTATACCCCCCCCCCCCCCCCCGTAGGTATATATTTTTTATTTTTCCATATAGGGATCGGGTCCATCATATCCCTATAGTAGAAGCTAGAGTGCCATTGGGTTCCATAGGGACCATCAGGTGCCATTGGGGTCCATAGGGACCATGTGGATATAGAATAGGGATTCATAGAGACATCCATGGTATAGAGGTTAATTTACGGTGCTCTGGAGGTCCATAGGTATTGAAGAGGGAATCCTGGGGAATACGTGGCCTCATAGCAAGTATTGAGGGAGAAACCTGAGGAATACCCAAGCTTATAGCCAGTAGCAGTTATTGATGGATACTCCTGGGGGATAACCAGACTCATAGGAGTAGCGAGTATTGAAAGGGAATCCCAGGGAATACCTTGGATCATAGTGAGTAGCTCCTTTATAGCGTTGGTTTTAGGCAGTCCAGGATTCTCTGAACATTACTGTGTCTTTACAGGAGATTGACCCAGAGACTTTTTTTTAAATACTTTTGGGCACTCAGACAGACTTCTAAGTAGACTTCCAAGTATATAGTTATGAGAGGCATGGGATAGCGATATAGAAAATAAATATAGGACAGACACTCAGGACTTATGATATACAGACATTTACAAGAACTCCGATGGTAATTGTTGAAGGTTAGATTTACAAATGTGATGGGATAGCTCGGTAGTGTCTTACTTTTTCAAGTGGAGCCCAAACTTGTACTCAATATTCCAGGATGTACCATGGAGTTATATAGAGGCAGAATTATATTTAATTACATTTCTTGTTTACTCCTTTGAATACATGCTAATATTTTACTTGCTTTTCCAACAGCTGACTGGCATTGAGCAGATCCCTAAGATATTCCATTTAGCTTATAAATTGCTTGCTAATTTTTCCTTTCCAAATGCATACATCCACATCTCTGTGTGTTCACCTGCCATTTTGCTGCCCTTTCTTTTACTTTATGCAAGTCCCTTTTGGGGGAAAACACACACCAGTGCCATCAGCAAACCTGGAGATTCTAGCTCTTCATCTAAATAATTACTCAAAATGTTAGAAAGGACCTAGTACTGAACCCTAAGGAACTCCACTTATCATAATAGTAGAAATGGAGGATGTTGCCTTTACAACAATCCTTTATCGTTTAACCAGTTTTCTGACCATATGCATATATTTACTGCAACTCCAGTATCCTTTATTTTGTACAATAACCTCCCATGTGGTATCAGAAGCCTTTGCAAAGTCCAATCAGACCAGAATAACTGAGTTGCCCTGATCCAACTTTCTACTTACCTGTTTACAGAATATACATTACATGACGCTGACATGGCCCAACCCTCATAAAACTGTGTTGACGACTACTCAGTGCTGGATCTACCTTTTCTGAGCCCCTAAGCATTTTTCTCTTTTCTGTACATGTATATCGCTCTCTTGCTGTGTGAGCAAATCAGACATTTCTCCATAACAGCTATTTTAACAACATAGCTACTCATACACACGCCAAGCTATTACTTATTTATTAAATACATTTAATGGTGGGCCATTTATATTTTTCTAAGCTAAAAAAGTGGTGCCCTTCAGAGGGAAGCAACCCCAGTTGCCTAGTTTGCCTAATGGGTAATCGAGCCATGCTCCTACTTATCACATACTGCCATAAAAATTCAATTGTCTCACCACTGTGTAGCAGAGAAATCCTGAAATTTAACCTGCATTTAACCTTCCCGGACCAGCTCTGTCTACCTTGGTTGTAGAAATTATATGTTCTGAAAAACAAAAAAAGGAGAGCACAAACAACCTATAATGGGGCAATATCAAATCATTTAATACTGCATCATTTGGAATACTTTGTGCTTTCCTATTTTTATTTTCAAATTATATTATGGGGTTACTAAATATTAGAATGAAGCACTTGATTCCCTTGTGGCTGATTTCGTGATTATTTGGGTATGGACTTTATCCACATCATCTTTTTCTATTTGATTTCTGGATAATTCCCATTTCTGTATCCGGTGTATTATCATTCTATAACTACTGGGTTACTCTTAGAGTGCTTTATTATATTTTCTTGAAATTATATATTCATTGTTATTTTGACTATGCAACTAAATTGTGGCGTTCATTTGCTCCGCAATTACTGATCACTTACAATACTGTAGCTTTGTTACATCCAACAATTTCTAGTTGATCCATTGTAGCCTTGAAATGCAATTTGCAATTTGTCTACTGCTTCTGATTCATCCGTAGGTTTGCCTTTCAGGTTGTGCACCTTATTTGGAGAGATTTCATTCTATTCTAATCATGTTATCCCAACAGTTTATCGCATACGTTTTCAAAGAGTGTCAGATTCAAGCCGAGTGCTTGTCTGCACCCTGATAAGGTCATTAAGGGGAGTGTGGGGTGACTTGGCTGAGACACAAATTTAAAGGGTTTTAAGAACATTCGGATATAAAAAGAGAATACAAAAAATCACTGATTGGCTAAAAATTTGATATTTTTGCCTTTAAAAATATATTATATACGACAAGTGCGAATTGGATGAAACTGCTCTGTATTCAACTTTGGGATACAATTCAGTTCACCATAAATAAGAGGACAGCGTAATTTCAATGTCTTAAAAATATGCTAAAGTAAGTCAGAGAGTTTATTAACTATCGTAAAATTTACTAAAAAAAAGGTAAGCTCTAAATCTGGTTATAAACAGAAATAGATAAGAAAAAAGGAAGAATAGAATTTGTTTATAAGTAATATGTTATTTAATTACTATATGTAAGTTTTATAATGTTACATTTAATCAGTGGCGGACCTAGAGCATGGAGGGCCCTGGTGCAAAAAAACATTGGGGAGGTTGTAACAATGTTTTTGCACTGGGCCCTCCCCATGTACTAACTCACTTTGAGCCCATCCCTAGACCCTTTTCCTTAACATCCCCCTTCCTAAGTCATCTTCCCATAACAGCATCCCTCACCAAGATCCTTTCCCATAGATGCTCTCCACCAAAACCCCTTTCCACTGTTGATCCCCCTTCCCTTACCTTCTGCCTGCATGAACACATATATACATATACTATTTCTACATAGCAGCCAGTCCTTCCGACCATCCACCTCCCCACAGCACCCACCTCCTCACATAGACCCTCATTCAATTGCAATTTTGCCAAATTAATAGAGGTCTAAATAAGCACATCACATATTTTAAATAAGTTTTTACTTAGTAAACATCTATCCAAAAGCAAGGTTTTCACTAACTAAAAACGTATTTAAAAAAAAAATGTTATCTGCTTATTTAGAGCACTATTGAATTGGCCAAATCGCAATTGAATGAGGGCCATAGTACCCAACCCGACACATACCACCGAGCGCCTCTATTCATTTACTATACAAAATGTTTATAATCATAGGATTAGGGCTAAGAAAAGGTGAATATTGAAACGTTTTTATTTGTTATTTATAACTCGCCGACATATTCCGTAGCACTGTACATAAGTTAAGATATGTTATATTATAAAGACTTAATTGTGTTCTCTTTTTCAATTTATATTAAAGTATTTTTAGAATACCGATGTTGTTTATTTGTATTCTCTTTTGTTAATAAAAAAAAAAAAGTATATATAAAAAAAAAAATCACTCATTGGCTTCTCTCACAGCAAAATCTCATTGCTTAGGGGCATTCCTACATTCCTAAAATAATAATAATAAAATAAGTGTGCAGCAAATAGTGATCATTGTGTTTGTGCACTTTGTGTCTGAAAAGTAACAGTTACCTGCATGATAAAGCCACCCCCCATTGACCTTATAATAATAATGAATGTTGATTGTATATGATTGATCAGTGTCTTTAATAAAACATCTAGCTCATGTGGTCAGGTCATTGCACTACTGCTTCAAATAATGTATTGCGTTTACTTCATTAAAACATTCTTCTTATTATCTTTCAAGCTCTATTATGTAACACTTCCACACACATTTTTTTTTAATTTTTTTTTCAGTTTTTCATGTTACAACTTGTTTACAAATAATGATTTTCACACATCGAGCCCGATTCAATTGCAAGTCCGCATCTCGCGGGATCATGGCCATATGTCTGCGTGCGTGCTGTGGGCTCCTGTTCATCTCCCATTATGATGCTATTCAACTGTAGGAGCCCGCAAGTTACGCGCTGAAAGCGACTGCGTAAACCATGCACTGGTCCGTAGCAGTTAAGGGCGGGTATATGATCAATTAAGCAAGACCGTAATCTCCCATTTCGGAACAGCCAATAGAAAATTAGACCGCCATCATTACGGCAGAAAAACATGGAGGTTACATGTCATTCAATTAGGTTTGGGAGTCTCCGATACGTGATCAGACTTGCAAACCCTTAAAATAAAAAAATAATAAAAATTAATGCCAATACTGTTCTAGTCCATGTGGGTGGCCTGATATGTATTAACTCATAGATTCCCGAGATTGATTTAACCCCGAAATGACACATAAAAATACATTTTCTTTTACTGCCGATTTGCGAGCTTGAGACTGTTGTCCAATTAAATCTAATGTCTTTCATCAAAAAAATGAACTCGGAACTAAAATTGTTAATATTTGCACACGTAGAATTGAGAGATGCATCAGGCTGAATTGCTTCACTGAATCACTAATGTAAACTAATGTATATGTAACTAGATGAAAAGCACAGTAACCTAGAAGAGTAACCTAGAACCAATTCAGAGGAATGCTGGGGTCTTGAAAGATGGTTTGAGTTTAACAAGGTTCAATAGGCCATCTGTAAGCCTTTGACCTCTGCCACCACTCTCTCTAGTAGAGAGTGACATGCTGCTTGTCTTCTTGCTGTAGTATGACAGTGATAATGTGAAACCCCTCTCCTCTAGGCATGGCCTTAGGTTACAGCTGTAAAACATGGCACCATACTTGACAACAGGAAGAGAGGTAAAGGTTCCAAAAGGAAATAATTTATTACTCTGAGGGTTTATGAAAGTGTATGAAGTGTAGATTTATGTCACGTTACATTGAGGAAAAAATTAATCATTTAACAGAAGTTAATATTCAACTTATAATGTGAGACTATGACTTACTAACAGGTTTTTACTAGGAGAAGAAAAAAAATGTTAACTGAAAAAAAATCTTTATTTCATAGAAGCAGTTGCACCTATGGTATGTGCAGAGTACAAACTTACCTGAGAAATCAATAATTGTCTTCCAAAACACTATAAAGAAGTTTTCTACCTTAGGTATAACATGACTAGCGACTTGCCCGTCGAAAATGATGTGGCTATAAAATTTGAAGTCGTGGGAATGCTGTTTGCCACACAATGTAAGGCTTTTGCTCCTCTGAGGACCGTTGGCGCTCATTGCGAGCCTCTCCCCTCGTGTACTTCAAGTTTCCTGCTTTGTAACGATCACCATCGGAGCTCATGAGGTAGACAGATATATAAGTACAGTGTAAAATATAAAATATCTTTAGTACAGTGAATTAATAAATGAATATGGATTAATAAATGACTTTACCTATTTATATGTAATTTGCAGCAATCAATATTCTGAAGAGCTAACAATCTCTTTGGATTTTCCTCCATCTGAAAATGTACATTTGGACTATTGATCACCTGAGGAGAAATTGTCAGCAATGTGCCAAGTGTGCAGTGTAAATAGGAGGCCAAACCGTTTGTTTAGGCGTGTAAATAGCTATTTTAGAATCGTAATGTTATTATTTGCAAGTTAGTGTTGTAAAATGGTGGCTTTTTTCTATGTGTTACTTGGCTCGTGAGCATTTTCCGTCCGTAGTAATGTTATATTTTGTATCTCCACATTCCTGGCTAACTCGTACTTCCCTGGCAGTGATTTGCGCGCATCGGTCTCCTTTAGTCTCGTTTTAATTTTTTTCCTCAACCATTTTTTTTCTCGGTTAGCCGATTTTCGAGTGCCGAAACTTGTCTATTTAGTGTTTCAATACCTCAATGGCTTGCAGGAGCACATTTGTCGCTCATTTCAGTCTAAGTCCCACGTGTTTGAATGCCTCAACTGCTTTCCTCGCTTCGCAAGGCTTACAGGGTGATGAGCTCCGAGCTTTGAAGGCTTCTATGCCTCAACGGCTCGCCTCGCTTTGTGAGGCGAGCAAGCATGATGACAACTCGCAGTTTGACAACTATTATATGTGATCACACAATATACTGAACATAATAACAACATCCACAATGTACCTCACTTGAGGCTCAGTAACAGATGACTCCCGTAATATTCACTGACTCGCACCCAGGGGGTTGTGCCCCTAGCTCTCCAGCTTTGTGTGCTCACAGCCTGCCTAATATAAATCAGTAGAAGCTCCAATTCTGAATCTCAGTGGTCTACATAGCAATGCCACGCAACGTTACCTGCCACGTAACGGAAACTTGCTATACTAGCTCTAACGTCCTCCCATCCTAACTATCCATCTGTCTGTCCATTTGTTTAAAAATACTGTATATAAAACACTTTTATGTCAGAGAAGGAATTAAAGAATAATAAAAAGTGAATGAGGGTATCCCCCAGAACCCCCCTCCATAGTCATTGAGCCCCTTTCTCCTGTCCCCTTGCACTTTGAGATGGAGGCCCATTATCCTCTCATTAACCCCCTTGCCTAACTCACCTACACTAAATATATATTAGGTACCACTTGTGGGTCTCAATAGACCCCAGTATTATTGCTCTCTACCATGAGGCTCATGCCCCTAATATATCTACCTCCTGGGGTCCATAAGGATCCTCATTCAGCCTCTACCTATCTCCATGGGGATTCCTATGAACCCCTATAGTACCTAATATTAACCTCATAGGGATCCCTATGTATCCTAACATTAAACACTTAACCATGGGGACTCCCATGACACCTAATAGTAACCCCATATCCTAATCTTAAACCATGTGGTCCCATGGTATAGATATTAATATTAGATGCCATGGGAGTCCATAGGAACCCCTACTGAAAAAGCTGGTCTGTAAGGACTCTCATTCCCTTCTGGATCGCTACTTGTAGGGGTGAATGGGCTTGCGTACCTCAATGAAACCGTGAGCTAAGTCATGTAGGGTCACCCAAGATGGGCAGGTCATAGCAGAGAAATCAAGACAAATTACGGTCCACTGGAGAAGGAACTGGCAACCCACTCCAGTATCTTTGCCATGAAAACCTTATTGAATGACCAGCAGTCCATAGGGTCACGGAGAGTCAGATTCGACTGAATGACTAAACAACAAAGGACACTCACAGGGGATAGGAACTATGGGGCTCTATTTTCACCTCCGTGGGGCACTTAATATTTATTTAGTGTGGGCTTTGTCAGGTAAGGGGATTAATAAAGGATTAATGTTCAAGGGCTCATAGGGGCGGTGTACCATAACCCTCCCATTAATTTTGAACTGTAATTAACTCTTTCCATCTTGTGATCACCACTCTAGGTAGGAGTGGTTGCTGTATGTAATAATCACATATATAGTTGCGAGCTGTTGCTAACGCTTGCAGGATCGTGCAGCGAGCCTGCGGCCCTTGCGAAGCGAGGGCCTCAGTTGCTTGCATGAAGCGCCGAAGGTGCTCCTTGCCAACAACTGCAGACCTCGCAAAAAAATACGAGACACGTTACGACCATTTACGACCTCGCAAAAATCGGCCGCAACCCGCGCACATGAAAAAATGAAAAACACAATAAATACACACAACACATACATAAAAAGCTTACCTACAGGAAGAGGGAGCATCCAGGACCTCAAAAACCGAAGTTACACCTCAATTTAACTCAAAATAAAAGAGTTTAGACACTGAAAAATTCTCTAAGCGAGAGAAAAAATGGCCCCTGAAAAAAACTAAAACGAGGCTACAGCAGTCTAAAGATGCAAAACACCACCAGACACCTACAGAATTTGCGAAAAAGACATACGAGATTCGAAAACAAGGACGCAACCCGCGCGACTCCAAACACATTAGAAACACAATAAATACACACAACAAACATATAAAAAGCTTACCCACAGCAAGGGGGTGCATCCAGGACCTCTGGAAGTAAAGTTACACCTCGATTTAAGTACAAATTTCGGAGTTTAAACACCCGAAAATCACCTAAGCAAGAGAAAAAATTGCAGCCGAACAAAACGAAAACGAGGCTACAGGACTCTAAACACGCAAAACACCACCATAAACACGCAAAACACCACAAAACACCTACGGGTATTCCGAAAAAGTTGGCTGACATTTAAAACGAAGGATGCTAAATCAGCCACAGTCGCATACCAAACAGCCTCCATTTTAGAACAATAACTTATACAAAGCGGAAGTACACAGCTACGCTATAGGATTTGTCTCACGCACGCACACTATTACACTGCACACATTCATCACGCTTACACAGCAGCTCCACAGCACTAATGCAGCAGCAACATCAAAACAGATTGCCAGCTCTTCAACACAATGCTTCCTGCATATTTACTTCAAAATAGGTAAACTATATTAATTTATTAATCTATTATTTAGTTTATTATTATACACCAAACAGCATTAGCTAACTTACAATTTCATTGCCGTCATTTTTTTATGGGCAATTCGCTAGTTTATAATAACAATATGCACGATCAATGTTATTTTCAAAGAGTATCAGATTTAGGCTGAGTGTTTGTCTCCACCCTGGTAATATATTACATAAAGCAATAACCTGATATAGGCCCTCATTCAATTGCGATTTGGCCAATTGAATAGGGCTCTAAATAAGCACATAACATATATTTTTTAAAGAAGTTTTTAGTTAGTGAACATCTATCCAAAAGCAAGGTTTTCACTAACTAAAAACTTATTTAAAAAAAATATGCTATGTACTTATTTAGACCCCTATTCAATTGGCCAAATCACAATTGAATGAGGCCCATAGTGAGGGTATACTTATATTTACCACTTTAGTAATAATGATGAACAATTTTTATTGTGTTTCAAGAATAATTACATACAAGTACTGAGGGTTATTTATATCTAGCAGTAGAGGGAAGGTGGGTGAGGGAAGTGAATTTGTTAAATAATTGATACTTTTAGAATTCAACACATACTCTTTTCCCCTGTTGATCAGAAGCAGGTAGCTTGCAAAATCTGCTAGCAGTGTTCTTGCAGAAAACTAAACACCCCTTTCATATAGAAATCCTTCACCAAGATATCATGGCTTCCTGCAGGCTATAGCATAGAGATAAGCATGTTTTGCTAATTAAAAGTTAGCTCTATGATATATTCCCTGCCTAATTATATATATAAATTATGCCCTCATTTCCCTAGCTCGGCTATATATATAGCCCCCCCCCCCCCATCCAATGCCTCCTCACCTCCCCAGCCAATGTCCCCTCAGTTCCTTCAGTCTCACCTGGACCCCTTTAATTAGTTTCTATGAGGAAGTTAGTAGGAACCTGGATCATGGCAACCTAGTGGATGTAGTCTTTTTGGATTTTGCTAAGGCTTTTGATACAGTGCCACATGGGAGACTATTGTGCAAACCAAGAGATATAGGAATTGCAGTAAATATCTGCTCATGGAATGAGAGCTGGCTAAAAGACAGGAAAGGGTTGTTATAAATGGAACATACTCCGATTGGACTAATGTGGTAAGTGGGGTTCCTCAGGGTTCAGTATTAGGTCCTCTCCTTTTTAACATATTTATTAATGACTTAGAGGTAGGATTGGAGTGTGGTGTCTCCATTTTCGCTGATGACACAAAGTTGTGCAAGGTAATTAAATCAGATAAGGCATTTACATAAAATTTAGGAAAGGACATCTAAATGGCAGATGAGATTTAATACGAATAAATGTAAAGTTATGCATCTGGGAAGGAAAAATAGCCATGCAATTTATAATCTTAGAGGAGCACATCTAGGTGTATCAGATATTGAAAGGGATTTGGGAGTACTTGTGGACAATCACCTAGGTAACGGTGCTCAATGCCAAGCAGCAGCTGCAAAGGCAAATACAATATTAGCATGTATTAAGAAGGGTATAGAAGCCAGGGAAGCAAATATAATTCTGCCACTATACAAATCTCTAGTACGCTCTCATTTGGAATATGGAGTACAATTTTGGGCACCAATTCATAAAAAGGAAATTTTAGAGCTGGAAAAGGTACAGAGGAGGGCAACAAAATTAATAAGGGGAATGGAGGGGATAAGTTATGAAAAAAGAGTAACCAAATTATACTTTCTCTAGAAAAAAGGCATCTAAGAGGAGATATGATTACCTTATCTAAATACATCCAGGGTCAGTATAAAGATTTGTCAAGGACGCTTTTTGTGCCAAGAGGTTTTCAACTGACTAGAGGACATCCCTTGCAAGGGGATTGGATTTATTTCTAATTAAAACAGGAATTCAGGGTTATCATGGATATTTAGAGAGACAGTATTGATCCAGGGAGAAATCTGATCGCCAGTATCTAGGGTCAGGAAGGAATTAATATTTTTTAAAACATTTTTTCCTTTGAGACGATTGGCTAAGTCTCACTTGTTTTTTATTTTTTTCTGTTTGCCTTCCTCTGGATTAATTAATTATTAAAAATAAAATAAAACAAAAAATTAAATAATTGATTAATAATTAAATAACAACTAATTAATATTTAATTCGCATATTGCAGATCAGAGGTGATGAGCACCTCTGACTTTGTTGTTTTCTATATGCAAATTACCTTTAGGGTTTAGTCTCCCTAAGGGTAATAGGGGACTCCAGACGTGGACCCCTTGCTCACTGTGCCTTAGGGAGTTCAGCTGCACCTCACTGACGAGGCCCATAAAGGCCGAAACGCGCCTGGAGTTTGCCGTTTCTCCTGTTCAGGCTAGAATTGCCTGGTATTTCGGGGCTGGGTCACTCTTTTGAGTGCGACCAGACTGATATACTACAGGATATTTCTCGCTGTGAAGGGCACAAGTGAGCTAAAAGAGGCTGCTCTCAGAGTAGCTTATCATGGCTATAGAACTAACCTATTAAGGTTGGTTCGTTCTCTGATGAGCACCTCTGACTTTGTTGTTTTCTAGATCAGAGGAGATCTTAAAAGGTTGAACTTGATGGACTGAAAGGTTTTTTTTTCAACCTTAATTACTATGTAACCATGTAAAGTGCCAAAGCTGGCCTGCTGCTCAACATTAAAAAGACGAAAATCTTGGCAAACGGTAATCTCACTTTCTGGCAAATAGCCCGGGAAGAAGTGGAGGCAGTGAAAATTTTTATTTTCCTGGGATTCAAGATCTCTTCAGAAGGTGACTGTAGCCATGAAAGTAAAATACATTTCCTTCTGGTGAGGAAAGCTATGGCAAGCTTGGACAAGCTAGTAAAAAGTAAAGATATTAAACTATCAATAAAAGTCTGCATAGTTAGAACTGTGGTATACCCAGTAGTAACATACGGGTGTGACAGCTGGACCATAAAGAAGGCTGAGAAATGGAGCCTTTGAATTGTAGTGTTGGAGAAAACTACTTGGAGTCCTTTGGGCTGCAATAAAATCCAATAAATCAGTACTTCAGGAAATCAAGATGAACTGTTCACTAGAAGGTTTGATCATGAGGCTGAAGCTCAAATATTTTGGCCATATCATGAGAAGACATGATTCCCTAGAGAAGACTCTGATGCTGGAAAAGATTGAAGAAACAAAAAGAAGGGGATGACAGAGGAGGAGATGGATCATTGAGGTCACTGAAGCGATGAACATGAATTGATGGAGCTCAGAGGGGCAGCGACAGAGATGAACCTGGCATTCTGTAGTCCATAGGGTAATAGAGGGTTCGGACGTGACTGAACGACTAAACAACAACAAATAGAATGACTCAAGGTGTATTTCTGATCTATGCAGGATGTGTTAGACTAGAACAAGGTAAAAACAGAATTAATTTCACACTTACTCATAAAGTGCCAATACTGTTACACATATCATATTATATATGATCACCTAGTGATATGTGTGCATTTCTCTTTTCAGCACCTCTGATACACAAGGCATTTGTACAAAATTGATGGCACTATATAAATTAATATTAATAATATTCAGCATATATTTGTATTTGCATGCCAGATTGCCACATTTCAGTTGAAACAGAAGAAAATTACATTCTAGGACCTTTCCAAACGGAAAGGTCCTAGAATGTAATACATTGAAGTACAAATGTCTGCCCTCACTTGGGAGTTATCACATATAATAGTTGTCAAACTGCGAGACGTCGTCACGCTTTGCGAGGTGCGTACGAGTTAGGCGATGAGCGCCACAGGCGCTCATCACATGCGAGCCATGAGAAGCAGGGCGAGCCGTTAACGCGTAGGACTTAGCCGATGAGCGCCAAAGGCGCTCATCGCTGCAAGGCGTTAATCCACTACAACGCGACGGACTTAGCAGAAAACCACTTCATAAACGCGGGATCGCCTTGGCGTGCAAGCGGTTCACAACCGCAGGACTTAGACAAATTTAAATACGAGACGCATGACTTAGAAAAAAAAAGATACGAGAAGCAAAAAATTACGAGATTAGCGTCCGAACGACGAACAGCAAAAAAACAAGAAAAACACACTAAATACACTGAAAAATTACAAAAACATCACAGACTGCATGGGGCAACAGCCAGGACGTCTGTGAGTGAGGTGGAATAAAAATGTAACTCGATTTAGACGCCACTCGAAAATCGCCTAAGCAAGGAAAAAGATGGCAGCCGAAAAAAATGAAAACAAGGCTACACGACCACAGACAGAGCCAAACACTGCCAAACACGTAGCACTTTACACATCACACTGCGACCTACCAGATACACTATTACAAAAGCCTGAAAATGCCCACGAGACGCGTACCACATTAATAACATTACGACTATACGATGCCGCTTTACACAATAAACCAACGGCTTTACCTCGCGCACGCAGCCTATTTAGAATGCACACGTCATACATTCATTACACTTTATAAGCAGGGAACTAACACTCACACTGTGCATTGTATACAGACGCAAAATACAAACAGATTGTTAGCTCTTCAGCCTATTGCTCACTGCATATATAAATTATAAATAATTAAAGTATATTAATTGATTTAAGAAATTATTCACTATTACTTAACTAAATATACATAGAAATATATATCTCTCTCAGAGGACCAAAATTACAGGAGAGGCTCACAATGAGCGCCGAAGGTCCTCACAGTACAAAACGGTTTAAATTATATGTCAAACAGCATTCCCATGGCTTGACATTTTATTGCCCCGTCATTTTTGACGGGCAAGTCGCTAGTTGTATATAATAATTAATACATTTGAGAAATATTTATTTTCTAGAAATATTTTTACCCATTATCAAGTTTAACTTTTCAAAAGAGCACTTAATAATTATAGGACTGTAATACTTACAATCCCATTCCGGGTCGTTACCTTGTCTTGGTGAAGGGGCTTGTGTGCTTCAATGAAGCTGTGGGATCACCCAAGATGGGCAGGTCAAAGCAGTGAGATCAGACAAATCACGGCCCACTGGAGAAAGTACTGGCAACCCACTACAGTATCTTTGCCAAGAAAACCACATGGATAACACAACCAGACACAAATGTGCCTGGCGTGCTGCGTCCATATGGTCACCAAGAGTCGAACACGACTGAAGGACTGAACAACAACAACAAATCCTCAGAATATCCTTATGCAAGTCACTGAGACATGGAAAACAAATCTTTTTTTATTATGCATTTATAGCAAATGTTGCTTTTTTGAGTGAAAAACAACTCAGCAAAACCTACCTAAATGCAATTTGAAACTAGAAGGCAATGCACTGGTATGTAGGTCTGATACCTGTGACTCGTGCAGCTATTACTGCTGGGAGAAAGGCATTCAAATCAGTTTATTCTGCTGTAGAACCACTGTTAAAGAAACACCCTATGAAGAATCAAATGCCAAACAATATTGCTGTATTGGTATCTCCCATTGTTTCTATACAAAGAAAAACAAGTTTATTTTTACAAGTTAAAACAAATGTGGGGTTGGTTTGATCTTCGCCTAGAGAGACCTTTTTAATTAACATCCAACAACATGTAATTATTTATATAATTATGGCACAGACACTGTAATTGTCTAGCTGAGCGGTTCACATACTTTTTGTGCCTAGTACAGGAATATATTATTTCCTACAAACACTACAGTACAAAACCACAACTAATACATGTGTAGCTACACAAACAGAAGCTTTGCCACTTCCCCAAGGTACAGAAGGTACAAAAAGATGCACTATTGGGGTTATCTGATCATAGCCAAAATAGAGGTGCTCAAAAAAACCTGTAGCATATCAGTCTGGTCCCACTCAATAGAGTGGTCCAGACCTAAAATACCAGGGAATTCTACCCTGAACAGAAGAAACATCAAACCCCAGACGTACGTTTTGGCCTCCATTGGGCCTCATCAATGGATGTCCACGTCTGGAGTACCCTATCAAATAAAGAATAGCGCTTCATTTCTTATAGATTTGGCCGTTTTGTTTTTCTCTATTTTCTCTATTTAGAAAAAGTTAAAGAACCACTGTAATTTAGGAAAAACCTCACATTTGTGGTGCATGAGGATTGTATATGGGAATATCCCATATTGTCTGACTTGCGCATTTCCTGAAATGTGAGGCCTGAGGGCATGTACTGATTCACTGAACAGTGCAGGTAGGGTGGGGAGGAGGGAGAGGGGCGAGAGACTTGTTAAATGATTGGACCTTTTGGATTGTTGAAGATACAATCTCCTGAACTAGGCACAGTAACATTAATACCTCTCTTTTTCCTTCTACAGTGTTCCCTGGTGGTCCAGTGGTTAGGATTCGGTGCTTTCACCTCTGCAACCTGGGTTTGATTCCAGTCAGGGAACCAAGATGTCACACCACCCTAAAGCTATACAGGTTTCGGCCTGATCAGTACTTGGAGGAGAGACCACCTAGGAATACCAGGAGAAGCCATGAAAAAAGTGAATCAGCATGACCATGGACATAAAAATGTGCTTGGTGTCATACGTTCCATGACGTCACGGAAAAAAAACTGAACAACGCAAAAGAAAAAAAAAATTCCTCTACAAATACATCCAAGCATCTTATTTGCTTTTCCTGCAATTTGTTGCATTGCTTGTCTAGATTTAAATCATATGATATGAAGTCCCTTCCTTGTCAGTTGCCATCATATTTTTACCATTATGTAAATTTTATACTTTTGGGTTTTTGAGGCCAAAGTGAATAATTTTGCATTTATCAGTATGGTGCAGCGTGTCACCGCATGGATCAATAAAGCCACTGGTCATGCTGTGTGCACCATAAACTTTACTATATTACAGCCTTTAAAAGGGATATGTATTAATGTTTAGCACTGACATTTTTACGTTTCTGGGTCCTTTAACAAATACATTTTTTGTCTCTATGTGCTACCCTGTTTACTTTACCCTATGTTATTTTGTCTCTGATTTCTGCTCCAGCTCATGGATGGAAATCACTTTTCACACAATTACATATTTGCCGAAAAAATGTCATCTCACATATCACATATCAGCTCTTAGGAATTTTCCAAGCTGAAATCAGGACAAACAGAAACATACTTTCTAGTATCACATATATAGTTGTGAGCATACGAGTTTTTGCTAACGCTTGCAAGCTCGCGAAGCGAGCCGCGGCCCTCGCATAGCGAGGGCCGCGGGCGAGGGCCTTAGTTGCTGGCATTGGGGCGCCGAAGGCGCTCCTTGCCAGCAACTGCGACCCTCGCAAACTTTACGTTAAAACGCAAACAACACAACACAGCAACTGCGACCCTTGCAAAATTAACGTTGCAACGCAAACAACATACGAGACACCTTACCACTCATTACGACCTCGCAAAAATCAGCCGCAACTCACGAACATGACAAAATTGAAAACACAAAAAATACACACAGCACATACATAAAAAGCTTACCTACAGCAACAGGGAACATCCAGGACCTCAAAAAAACAACTTTCACCTTCATTTAACTCAAAATAAAAGAGTTTAAACACTAAAAAATTGTCTAAGCGAGAGAAAAATGTCCACCGAACAAAACGAAAACGAGGCTACAGCACTCTAAACACGCAAAACACCACAAGAAACTTGCAAAACACCACAAAACACCTACGGATATTCTGCTAAGACGCATACCACACATTACTCGCCATTTTACGACAATGCGGAAGTACACAACTACGCTAACGGTTTGGTATTGTGCACGCACACTATTACACTGCACACATTCATCACGCTTACACAGCAGCTCCACACCACTAATGCTGCAGCAACATCAAAACAGAATGCAGCTCTTCAACACAATGCTTCAAAATACGTAAAGTATATTCATTTCTTAATGTATTATAGATTTCATTATTATACACCAAACAGCATTAGCTACCTTACAATTTCATTGCCGTCATTTTTTGACGGGCAATTCGCTAGTTACAATATATTTTTGTGTAGCACTGAACTTATATTTATTTTATAGCTCTGAATGGATTTGTGGAACTGTCATCAAGATCCAAAAATACTGAACTGAGCCGACACCCCTGAAACCAAATGTAAAATAATTAAAGGTTTATAATAAAGAAAATCATTCGTTTGTGACATTTCAATGTTTCGGTGCCGGGTCTGTACTTTTATTAGGACAAATGAAAGTGCTATGGTTGCAACAAAACACTAAAATACCTTAAAACAATATATTTTCTTTTGAATTTCAAGCATTTTGGATTGTTCTACTTTTTCTAGCATGTGTTGTTGTTTTTTTCTTCTTCACCAGAAACAAAACTTTGTAACATATTCTGCTGCATGGGTTTAGTCTGTATCTGCAGTTTGTTTTGTATATGACCTTTTCTTTACTCTTGACTGGTGGATTATGAAAAGGAAGAGGTGCAAGGGGACAGTTACAGAGCTGAGACCATCCCTCTCACTGGGGTCCATATCAAGTTAACTACATTATAATTGATGTCCAATCTCAGATCAGGAGTATGTGGCAGGTATCAAGACATGAATCAATAGGAGAAGGTCAGGGCAGGGGGCAGACAAAGTTAACAATAAGATCAGCAAGAGATCTGCACAGGCAGTGGTCAATAAGCTCATCAGGGTCACAGGCCTAGGTAATTTCTATGAAATTAAACATGCACAGTGTTGTGGGAAAATGTCTCTATTTCAGTGCCTACTCCATAACCAGCACCCAATCAAGGAATGAATCTAGGACGTCAATCAGGTTTCTTTATTCAAGCTTGGAGAGCACTCCAAATATCAAATAAAGTGATATGCAGTGGTCTGATCTCATTATAAATTGCACAATATATTATAGCTTCCTTAGCAGGGGGGGGGGGGGGGGGGGTTAAAGATACATATACACAGGGTTGTCTCTTAGGACTGATAACAAGAAATGGTGAAGACATATTAAAAAAATCCCTCCGCCAATGCTAGACTTTGACTGTCACAGAAAAACAGCTCAGGAAAGTGCTAAATTGAAAACTGAATGTTAAAATGGATACTATTTAATATTTAATTATTTAATATTGCATTTTTTTCTTTGTTCCCTAACCCATGTGTAATGCTGCATAATGTGTTGGCGCGTTACAAAAAGAACAATAATAATATGTTTACTTCTGTGTATGGATATAGGATAAAAATGAGTGCATACAAATGAGTGAATGGAGCAATAATAAGATACAATGGATAGTGGGGATATAAAATATTTAATGTTTTTACAACACTGAAGCGTACTTACGGTACATACCTGCTTGCTCATGGAAGGTTAGATTGTAAGTTTAAGTTTGCGAGTTTTCAATCTTGTGTCAGGCCTTGGAAACAAGCTCTATGTACATTTGATTTTATGCTCAAAAACAGGGCCCTCCATTCTTTACAAGGTGTTTAATTTGTTTTCTGCTATGTACTCAACCCCTGTACAGCGCTACGGAATATGTTGGCGCGATATAAATAAAGATAATAATAATAAGGTTGATTCAAACTGATGACTCTGGTTGCGTCAATCTTGGATGTCCTCTTCCCATCACGAGATGACGTTGCTTGCTACTCTGAAATGACTCACAGTACATTGAGGACATCAAGAGATGACGTGATGTGAGAACAGAACCCATAGACATCCTGGAACTGACTGTGCTTGTTTGCTTGCTGCCCCGACCTTGGAATTGAATCTTAACTTTAATTGAACTCAGCCTGCACTGGTCTTCAGCCTGTCTACTAACTCAGATCCTCTGCAGTCTACTCTGACCCTTGCTTTGGATTAGAACAGTATTAAACACCCTAGTTTTCGGGCAGAAATATGCATTATTATAAGAAGGGCATAATGGAAAATATTATATTTATGAGCTGTGAGAAGTCCTAAATAAAATCTTCTATTTTGATTCTAAATTTGTAGAGGAATTTTCTAAGAAAATACACAATACAATTTCCATTCTCCATGAGTACTAGTATTGCTTTTATTTACTCTATTATTAAGTAAAGATTCAGGAATCTATATTTGGCTGTGTGAGAAAGGCAGAGTTCTTAGTTCAACTGTAAATAATTCCCCTCACTTCACTAGGACAAAGAATGAAACAATAACTGTACAGTCCTATATTAAACATTTATACAATTAAAGTACTTCTGGGGTTTAATTGATCTTTTTTCAAACAGACATTTCTAATTAGTAGGAAACAATATGTGGTCATATAATTAAAACAGGGACACTGTAATTACATATTCCAGCAGTTCCCAAACTTCTTCTCCCAGTAGATCAACAGACACGTTTACCCTCTTTGATAGAACGACAGATCCTACTACTTCAACATTGGTAATTTTGATGGCCATAGGTTTCCTCCATAATTATCCATGCTACTGCTAAGGAAACGGATCAGATTAGGCTTCAGGTAAGTAACAATACTGCAGGACACAGACTAAGGTCAAGGGCATACAGCAGAAGTTAACTTTAAGAAAATATCACTGTTGGTGAAGCAGAAGGTTTCTCCTAGAAGAAACACACATAAAGGGAAGTAAACATAAATAAAAGCATAAACACAGAGCAGATACAGCCCTAGCCCCCCTGTACAGTGCCGGATCCACATTTTTGGAGCCCCTAGGCAGTGAAGTGGAGGAGCCCATGCGAGTGACACAACAATGTATGCACGGACCCATTTTGACCCTTTCTGTGCATGTAAGTTCCTTTCTCTGTTAAGTGGTTACCCCATAGTAGCCAGTCTATGAACGGTGGCATTTATTTTTCTTAAGCCAGCAACCATTTTTTTTAAAAAGTGGGACCCCTCACAGTGAAGCGCCCGTAGGCAGCTGCTTAGTTGGCCTAATGGGTAATCCGGCCATGCCCCTTCATACACATGTTTTTCAACAGATACACATCCTTAAGATGGAAGTAGAAAACTGAGTAAAAATAGCAGAGAACTGCTTTTCACAAAATACCAAAATATATGCAAAAATATAAAAGGTAGGAGAGACAAACTAGTGTTGCATGAAATATATGCTTAAGAAAAAAATATACTCACAAAACAGTAGTAACACAATGGCATTAGCAAAATCACACAACAGGCTTCTGTATCTTTTATCCAGACTTCTTCAATGATATTTAAGATCTTCAAGAAGATCATATGATCGTAGAATTCTTCATATGATCTTCCTGTATAGCATTCAATACTCCTGAAGAACTCCTGTCTGGACAAAACACGTAGGAGTCTGTTATTTTGCTGAGACCATTGTTTTGTGAGTATAATTTATTCTTAAGCAAGTAATAAATATTTTTGCTTTATTAGTTGGTCCTTTTGCTCTCCACCCCCACCCTTCTATATTGATAAATACCAAATACAAGTTTCTACATCAAAAATACCACAAATGGAAGTGGTGGAGTTAAACATAGTAAGGGAAGATAAGCATGCCTCAGAAAAGCCCAAAGCTATTCTGTTGCTAAATTAAGCCAATTTTTTAGGTAGATAAAATGGGCAGGTATAAAGGGCCTTTTTGGTTCTTATATCCTTCATATCTATGTTGCTATGATGTTGCTAAAAATGACAGTACAGCACCTAAATCCAAACAAATTCTTCAGTGAAAGACTCATATCCAGCGTGCTCTATTGAGGCTAACACTTTCTTTTTCTCCAAACCTGATTATTAAATTGGGAGGGACCTTGATTGCAGATAACATTTCTCTTCATCCCGTACTGCCTTAATATTGTAGGATCGTATTAAATTAGATTGACACTAAAAATATTTTTCTCATTATCCAAAATAGTGCTTTATAAAAGCTGGCTATAATTATGGGTATTCAGCGGTCCATTAAATGTGCTCTTTTAAAGGGATATGGAAATGTTATGGATTTTACTAGATATATAATATAACCAAGGAAAGAATAGTAACCTTTTTCAAAGATTAGTCTGTAATACCCGGAAAAGCAAATCAGTTGGATAATAGTTGAGGACAAAAGTGGAACAGCATAATTCATTAATACTTAACTTTTGGGAAATAATAATTGGTGAAGAAACCTTAAGATAAAAAAAAAAGCTGATTAAAATTGGTATAACTAAACTGCACAGACTGTGTCATGTGGACCACAAGATTGGTATATAATGGTGAGAAATCTGTCACTTTTATTCTCTGAAATACTCCTCTGAGTAACCCAAACAATTCAATGAGGATAACATCCCCATTAAAAGGACCTCCTTCCTTTGAACCTAATTTTTAGTGACAAGCGCCTTAACGTGAAACACGCGTGTCAGGGATTTTAATGTCATATAATGATGACATCACAGCTGTGATCTGTGGAGTTGGTGGCATTAGACCATGATTACTCCGAAGCAGATGTTTATAAGAACCCATTCCTCTATCTGCAGGCAGCCAGACTGCTGAGATGTGGTACCTGCATATCCAGCCCTACAGAGTCTGTATCTGTATATGTTGTAGAGGGCAGACCCATAGAGGTACTATTTGTTTTAATTCAGGCAGTAAAAACAAAGCTTAAAAGCACTTCTTAATAAAATAAAGTACATACAAATATATACTGGAGCTCCAGCAGAAAAGACAAAAAGACAATTACAAATTAACGTTTCACATATTTACAACAACTAATTTTGGACTAGATAAATAATTAAATGGCCACTTAATTTAGCACTATTTGGACCACACCATTGTGAAGGTCTCCTAAAAGCATGTTGAAATACTTTTTGAATTTTTGAAACCCGTTATTTTTTGCCTGAGATATGAGATGATATATGAGTTTATATGTGTAAGGACTCTAATAGATGAAAGCCAGGGGGGTTCGGTCATTCATCTTTACATCAACCAATCAGATTGCGGGGGGGTGTAAGTATGTGTCCCATAGAAGTCTATGGAACAAGATCCCGCCCTCTTTGTATGTAATGCCTGGAGAAAACTGATAATAAACATCTGGACTTTATCACAATATGTTGTGAAGAAGGCGAGACAGACAGAATAGGCAGATACAATAGGTAGATGGGATGGGTACATGGAATGGGTAAATACGGTGGGTAGATGGCATGGGTAGATAAGTAAATGAGATGGGTAGATACCATGGGTAGATGAATAGGTAGATACAACGGGCAAATTAAAAAGGTGGATGTGTTGTGTAGATGCATTGGGTAGATTGAATAGGTAGATATGATGGGTAGATAGTAGGTATGATGGGGAGATACAATGGATAGATGGAATAGGTAGATGGGTAGATGTGATGGATAAATACAATGTGTAGATACAATGGGTAAATGTTTCGATTGGATGGGTAGATACAATGGGTAAGTGGGTCAATGCGATGTGTAGATACAATGGGTACATGATAGATGTAATGGGTAGATACAATGGGTAGATGGAATAGGTAGATGGATAGATGTGATGGATAGATACAATGGGTAGATAGGTAGATATAATGAGTTGGGGAGATGGCTAGGTGCAATGGGTAGATACAATGTGTAGATTAAATAGGTAGGTAGTAGACAGGTAGATGCAATGAATACATGACATTGGTAGATAGGTAGATGGAATGGGTAGATAAGATGAATAGATAGATAGATGCGATGGGTAGATACAGTGGATAGATACAGTGGGTAGACACAGTGAGTAGGTGGGATGGTAGATATAATGGGTAGATTGGATGGACAGATGGAATAGGTAGATGGGTAAATGGGATGGGTAGATGAGATGAATAAATAAAATGGGTAGATAGAATGGGTAGATGTGATTGGTAGATACAATGTGATGGGTAGATGGAATGGGAAGATGAAATAGGTAGATGGGTATATGCAACAGGTAGATATACTAGATAATTACAATGAGTAGATGGAATAGATATATGGGTAGATGTGGATAGATACAGTGGGTAGATATGTAGGTACAATGGGTTGGTGAGATGGGTAGTTGCAATAGGTAAATGTAATGGATAGATAGATAGATAGATAGATGGAATGGGTAGATGAGATGGGTAGACAGGTAGATACCATGGGTATACATGATGGGTAGATACAGTGGGTAGACACAGTGAGTAGGTGAAATGGTAGATGGGATGGGTAGATGACATGAATAAATAAAATGAGTAGATATGTACATAGGATGGGTAGAAACAATGGAATGGGGTGATGAGATGAGTAGATGCAACAGGTAGATAAAATAAGTATACACAATAAATAGGTGGCATAGATAGACAGATGAATAGATAGATAGAGACACACACACACAGAGAACATGGTTCTTACCTGCTAGTGGAGATTATCACAGGCAGCCATATTTGGAGGGAGGGAGGCAGGATCAGTGTAGGCAGTGGCGAGGCTGGTTCAGTGCCTTTGACAGCTCAGGGGCGGGCTTATCGGTGACATCACGCGTGACATCACTGTTAAGCCTGCCCTATAACTGTCAATCAAAATTTTCCCCATTGAGTTCAGTTATCCGCATGGTACAGAGCTGACAGGCTGTGCTGCACTCACACCCCCTTCATTAAGACATGCAGAGGAGCTGAGGAAGATCAGATCAGCCTGCAGCAGCCGCTGAAAAGGTATTCTTTATTTTTTTACTTTTCATGTATTAACGTTGATCTTCCCTTTCAGGTTAAGGAGAGCAGTCTATGGGCGTTTAGTGGTCCTTGTCTGCCTGGAATTTCACCTTGGCTTTTTACTTGACTCCCCCAAACAGGGAAGCAGCCACAGCTACACATAGGAGGCCCTCAGTGAACCCTGAGGACGCTCTGAGGAGGAGGAGGAGGACAGGCATCCAGAGACAGACCCAACACGGTGTGTTCGCAGATAGGGATCTACATGTTAAACAGAACGATGGTGTAGCTGATGCAGCAGCCATTTTGTGAAAAAACAACAGTTTGGTTGATGTGGCAGCCTTTTTAACCTCCTAAGCGGTAATCCCGAGCGTGACTCGAGGTTCATTTTAAGTACCTAAATCGGTAACCCTAGCTGCGCAGGGTTACTGCATGGAGGATTTGGAGCTCACCATTCCTCATCCTCATCCCTCCTTCTCCCTGGTCATCCTCCTCTTCCTATGCTAATGACGTAACGCGCTTGTGACGTCACGTCATTAGCATATGCCGGTCACTTCACTGCCGGAAGACAGGCTGCGTGGGGAGAGATGAGCAGGCAGCTCATCTGATTACAAGTGAGGAGAGAGGGGGAAGTGAGGAGGATGTTCAGGGGGACGTGAGGAGCAGGATCCTAAGGGGGGAAGGAGGAGGAGGATCATAAGGGGGGTAAGGAGGAGGATGATAACAGTGGATGGAGGAGGAGGAGGATGATAAGGAGGAGGAGGATGATAAGGGGGGAATGAGGGAGGAGGATAAGGGGGAAAGGGAGGATAAGGTGGGAAGTGAGGAGGAGCTTATGGGTGAAGGAGGAGGATGATAACGAGGGAGGGGAGGAGGAGAAGGATAAGGGGGGAAAGGGAGGATAAGGGGAAAGGGAGGAGGGGGGGAAGGAAGATGCTTATAAGGAGGAAAGAGGAGGAGGATGATTAGGGGAGGAGGATGATAAGGGGGGAATGGAGGGGGGGAAGGGAGGTGATTGGAGAGGGAGAAGTGAGGAGGAGGAGAGGGGGGAAAGATGAGGATAAGGGGGAAAGGGCGGTATGATTATGTTAGTATTTTTTTATGTACCGCTTTAACATTCTAAATACTGACATAATCATACCGCCAGGAAGGTTAAATAAATAGTTGAAATTCACAAGAAAGCGTCTCTACTTCTCTCCAGGGCGAGATAAGACAGTCCAAGACATAGGAACACACTATAGCTACAGAAAACTCATCATATTTTACTCCCACTAAACATATAAACTTCCTAAGAATATTTCTCAAGGAGAATGGGTTACAAAAATATAATATCGAGGTACTTGCCCTAATCCACAGGCAGGAGATGCTCCACTATGTTGTATGTCAGCTGGGCATTATCTAGAGATCCTCATAATATTATCCCAAAGATGTTCAATACTTCCTTAATACCACATAATACACATAACTAAGTCCATCCACAAGCATTAAAGCTGGTATACAAATCATCTATAACAAAAACATATATATAGTCGCAAGCAAAAGTATGTGAACGCTTTGGAATGATATGGATTTCTGCACAAATTGGATACCACAGAGGAAGCAACTGCTGTCCAAACAAAACATTGCTGCACCTTTACAGTTTGCACAAGAGCACCTGGATGTTCCACAGCAGAACTGGCAAAATATTCTGTGGACAGATGAAACCAAAGTTAAGTTGTTTGGAAGAAACACACAACACTATGTGGAGAAAAAGAGGCACAGCACACCAACATCAAAACCTCATCCCAACTGTGAAGTACGGTGGTGGGGGCATCATGGTTTGGGGCTGCTTTGCTGCGTCAGGGCCTGGACGGATTGCTATCATTGAAGGAAAAATGAATTCCAAAGTTTATCAAGACATTTTGAAAGAGAACTTAAGGCCATCTTTCCACCAGCTGAAGCTCAACAGAAGATGGGTGTTGCAACAGGACAATGACCCAAAGCATAGAAGTAAATCAACAGAATGGCTTAAACAGAAGAAAATATGCCTTCTGAAGTGGCCCAGTCAGAGTCTTGACCTCAACCCGATTGAGATGCTGTGGCATGACCTCAAGAAAGCGATTCACACCAGACATCCCAAGAATATTGCTGAACTGAAACAGTTCTGTAAAGAGGAATGGTCAAGAATTACTCCTGACCGTTGTGCACGTCTGATCTGCAACTACAGGAAACGTTTGGTTGAAGTTATTGCTGCCAAAGGAGGTTCAATCAGTTATTAAATCCAAGGGTTCACATACTTTTTCCACCTGCACTGTGAATGTTTACATGGTGTGCTCAATAACAACATGGTAACATTTAATTCTTTGTGTGTTATTAGTTTAAGCAGAATGCGATTGACTATTGTTGTGACTTAGATGAAGATCAGATCACATTTTATGACCAATTTGTGCAGAAATCCATATAATTCCAAAGGGTTCACATACTTTTGCTTGCAACTGTATTTAACCTATTTTGATAACTGGAAACTTTACTTTCTAATCCTCCTGTTTTTAAAAAATGACAGTCCAGCACCTAAATGCAAACAAATTCTTAACATTGAAAGATTCATTCAAAGACTCCTATATCCAGCATGCTCTATTGAGGTTGACACATTTTTCCCCAAACATGATTATTAAATTGGATGGGACCGTTATTTATTGTAAGTCCCTTAGAACGGATATTAACAAATCATGGACAGGGTGTAGAAACGTCATTAAGATGAATATATTACCAATAATATTATATCTATTCAGATCCTTACCTATACCAATTATTCCCAAGGAGTTAGAGAAGTTTCTAAAATATATAACTAGATTTATATGGAATAATAAAAGAGCGAAGATAGCTCATACACACATATTCAGAAATAAAAAAAACAAGTGTTGTCGCGCCCTAACTTAAATTATATCATAACACGGCCCAGATAGCATTCATACCCCAAGCACACTCCAGTGAACAACAACCAGCCTGTGTATTTCTGGAAAATAACCAAATGAAACCTCAAACATGGGAATCTGTTATATGGAATCCATCAATCCCTCCACATATACTGGAACATAACAACCCTATGATAAAGCTTTCGATAACTAACTGGAAAAGGGCTAACTCAAAAAAATAATTAGCAACCAGATTAAAAGAACTAACCCCTACACTTACATCTCAACCTATTTGGGACAGCTTGAGAGAGGATTCTAAAAACTGGTGGACAACAGCTAAACTTGACAAATTAGGTAATTGGTTATCAAATGGACAGTTCCTTACCTTTGACCAATTGAGTATTATCTATAACATCACACTCAAAGAGCATTATAATTATTGTAAAATAAAACATTTAGTGACCACACTAATAATAAAATGGGGTAAACCGCAAACCAACTGGTTATCCCTTATATGCAGAAAAGCCCCACTAACCAGAGGTGTCCTTGGATATTTTTACTCTATACTAAATGGCCCGACAACAAATTTCAAAACTAACTTTATGAAACATTGGGAATAAGGCATGGGAACTCAATGGGATCCAAATAAGTGAGAAAAAATCTGCACAAATATAAGCAAAGGTTCACAAAATGACAGTCTACTTGAAACTTCTTTAACGGTGCTGCACACAGCTTATCTCACACCTGATAGAATACATAAAATTAACACACAAATATCTTCAAGTTGCTATAGATTATGTCAAACTACAGGTACATTTCACCAAACTTGCTGGGAATGCCCGATAGTTCAGAACATTTGGACCAAAGTCATGAAATTGGCATTTACCATTTTAAAGACAACAATACACCCTTCAATAGATATTTGCCTATTGGGAGACTATTCTCCTTTACTACAAAAGCGACATAATAAATGGCTTAAAATTCCTGCTTATGGCCATGAAAAAGCACATTGCAAAAAAATGGAAGACGCCACAACTTCACCTCCAAGAAATAATACATAAACTAAATTTCATAATGATAAATGAAAAAATTACTTGCCATATCCAATATTTACAGAAATATGGAATGTATGGATCAACTCCCCATACTCAATCACAATCATATAAAAATTACAAATATTACAAAACAAACACTAAAAAATTATATTAAAACTGGCTGAATTAATAACCTTTTGGAGTGGAAATTGGAAGCTGAACAGCAATTACAACATTATTGACAAAATTGTAATCTGGAGTTCAAACCCATTAGGGATAAAAAAAAAAGAAACAAAATCAACTCAACATATAACTCAAGTGTATCCCCCCCCCACACCTGAATGTTAGAGTTAGTTCAGTTTAATTTAATATGTTTTTGGTTCATTTAGTTAATATGTTTTACTGAATCTACAGCTACAGTGAAACGGAAAAAAGGAAAAAACTGGAGGAAGGTCACATTTAAACAAAAGAACTACAACAACAACAACATATTTTTTATACAAAAAGACTTGCAGATTTTATTAAATGAAATTTATGACATGTGTTTACATTTATGAAAAATGTTATGACATATGACTGAAAAAAATAATTAAAAAAGTTTAATGATTAAAATAAAAATAAAAAAATGAAACTAGAATAACTACATCAACTAAATGATTCCCAAATTAACTTATTAAACAATCTATTAAAGAACTAGACTCACCTCAAGGTTTATAATGTTTTACCTAATTGGTGTATCGTTGAGTCCATTGTATGCCAATATTCCTCCATTAGAGTAGATACTGGATTTATCCAGGAAAGAATTGCATCTTATTCTCTTCCGGGGAGAATGAGGATGTGCTCTAGAACCATCCTCCTTCCCGGAATAAGAATACACTTTTAACAGTGTAAAGAGGATTTGTCATGTAATTATTAATGAACTAGGAAATTGCCCGTCAAAAAAAACAGGAGGGAAATTGTAAGCCTGGCAATGTTGTTTGCCACACAATGTGAGGCTGTGGCTCTTCTGAGCACCTTTGCCGCTCATCGTGAGCCCTGCGCTGCGTGCCTTCATCGCTCATCACGTGGCCCGTAATGAGCGCCTTTGGCGCTTCTTGCAAGCCTTTCCCCCTGTGTACTTCATAGGCCTTGCGCTTGAACACCTTCGGCGCTCATTGTGAGCATCTCCCCCACATTTAGTTTAGGGGCCTCTCGATGAGTGTTACTGCCTTGGATTAATAAGTGTTACTGCCTTGGATTAAGTGTTAGTGCCATGATGTAAGTGTTACTGCCTTGGGTTAAGTGTCACTGCCCTTGGTTAAATGTTACTGTCTTGGATTAAGTGTTAGTAGCTTGCATTAAGTGTTACTGGCTTCAGCCTTTTTTACTGCCTTCGTCCTCGTTTTCATCCTGTTTATGTTTTTTCGTCTGCCATTTTTTTTCTCGCTTAGGCGATTTTCGATCATGAAAAAAACTTCAAATATGCCTCAAATTAACTTGCAACCTCACTCACAGGCTCCCTGGCTCTCCCCTATGCTGTGTGAGTGTGGAAGTGAATTTGAGGCATAATTGCTTTCGGCGCTCATTGCAACCCACGCTCCTCACTTCGCGGGGGCTGCAAAGCATGACCAACATCGCAAACATCACCAACATTTGGAAAACCAACAACTATTATAGTGATTTATATTTGTACTGTTAATATGTTCACTTTATTATTCGTTTGTTCTCACTATGAGCAGTTGCATCTACGCTTACGACTCCAACCCGACCCCCGAAGGTTTAATGAAAATTTTCAGGTCCTTTTCAGTCCGGCCTAATAGTTCTATGAAAAGGTAGCACTTTGACTAAGCCATATTATTCCACCCATCTTTGATATGACTGACATCACATACTATTTTATAACACATAATATCAGGCGTTCTCCAAACAAATCTAGATAGATCCGGACAAAATACAAGCACTAGATATTCCCAGAAAATAAAAAAAATGAACACACTCTTAATGAAAATTGGCTTAGTAGACGCCTGGAAAGGACATAATCCTCTAGACAGAGAATTCACATTTTATTCACCAACTCATAACTCCTATTCTAGAATTGATGTACTTCTGATAGACTCTAGCTTATTTGATCATTCTAAAAATGCCCAAATTATCCCATGCCCCTGGTCAGACCATAAAATAGTGATCATTAACTTTGATCTAGACCTGAACCTCAAGACTCAGTTTCATTGGAGAATAAACAAATCCCTTTTATCCAACCCAGACATTATTACCCAAATTTCCAATGAACTAGAACTATACTTTTCATCTAACGATAATCCAGAAACAAAAACAGGGTTGCTTTAGCTTGCACATAAAGTCTTTATTAGAGGATCCATAAGAATAGCGTCTTCACATAAGAAAAATCTAAACCTCAAAGAAACAAAACTCCATAAAGAACTGCATATACTAGAAAGACAAAACCAGATTAAATTCTCTACTATCAAGTCTAAAATCGACAAAATCAGACTTGAATTAGATAACATTCTAACAATAAAAACCAATAACCCCCCTTGTTAGTAAGAAAACAAAGACCCAAAAATAAACAAAACCACATTTTTCAAATTAAAACTCCTGAGTGCTCGACCACCCAAAGTCAAACAAAGATACAAGATACTTTTCTGAACTTATACCAAAAAATATACTCCTCTAACTCCAAAGCTGACATCTTTAAGATAAAGGATTTTTTAGATAAATAGGACGTCCCATCAATCTCAGTTCAAGACCTGGAAAATCTGAATGCCAGTATCACCATAGAATAAATCAATGACACCATCAAAAATGTAAAATTAGTAAAATTCCCAGGGAACAGGCGGCTTTTCTAATATTTACTATAAGACCTTTTCCAAAATATTAATCCCATATCTAAACATTTATACAATGCCATTCTTAAAGGAGAACAAATCCCAACGGATTTCAACCAAGCCCATATGATATTTTTCCAAAAAACAGGACGAGATCCCCTGGAGGCAAATCATTTTTGCCCTATTTGGTTATTAAACGGGGACTTAAAAATACTGGCAAAACTTATAGCTAACAAATTTTCCAAGTTTCTTCCAAAACTGATACATAAAGATTAAGTCATTTTGTAGGAGGAGACAACATAAGGAGAGTATTAAATATCTTCCATTTAGCAAAACTGGCCAACAAACCTTTATGCACAATTGCTTTGGATTTAGAAAAAGTCTTTAAATCCTTAGAGTGGCAATACCTTTACACGGTCTTAGATAAATTAGGATCAAGGGAAGTTTTATCAATCTCATCAACTCACTATACAGAAAACTGGTAGCGTTCCTGAAACTCCAAGGAGATAATAAAGGTTATATAAACATCCAAAGAGGAGCAAGACAGGGGTGTCCCCTGTCTCCCCTAATATTTGCATTGGCGATTAAACATTTAGCGCAAGCTATACGCTCCACCCCACAAATCCAAGGGTTTCAAATAGGACTAAAACAACTCAAATGCTGCTTATTTGCGGATGACATCCTATGTTAACTGACCCTATTTCATCGATACCTACAAGTCTAGAATACTCTAGACTTATTCAGACAGATCTCAGGATTGAAAATTAATTTATATAAGATATAAGCGATAGAGACTTCTCTCCCCCCACAAATGCAAAACATGTTAAAAAACAAATATTATTTTGCTTGGCCAGAAAATTTTATCACATATTTAGGCATAAGCGTAACTCTTGACCTGTCTAAATTATATGGGGCCAATTATACTCCTCTAATATAAAAAGCTAATTGCAGACACTAATAAATGGAGTAAATACTCCCTTTCTTGGACAGGAAGCATTAACGCTATTAAAATGAACGTTCTACCCCAAATTCTATATTTATTTGGATCCCCATCCCTATTATCCCTAGGGATATAGAAAAACTCCAAAAGCACCTTACAAGATTTATATGGAACAATAAAAAACGTGAATAGCAAAATCATTCCTGTTTTGTAGCAAAAAGATAGGTGGACTTTAATGACCTAATTTGAGATCATATTTCAGGGCGGCTCAGCTCTCCTTTATCTCCCAGGTTCACTCAGTCGAACACCAACCCATTTGGATATTTATCAAGAACCAGCAGCTGAAACCATATAAATGGGACTTAATAATCTGAAGCCCCATCATACCTCCCAAAGCTGCCAAACATAATAACCCTCTAATAAGACTCTCACTTTCAACATGGAATGATATCAACTTTAAACATCATCTGACTTCTAAATTATCATGCTTAACTGCCACATTAGCTAGTCCAGCAATATACAACAATCTCAAGGAGGACTCAAAAATATGGTGGACAAGGCATAACCTAGATAGGCCGGGCAATTGGTTACTAAATGACCAAATAATTTAGTTTGAACATCTCAGAATAGAATTTAATATCCCCTTAAAAGAACATTATAATGACTGTAAAATTAGGCACCTAATCACCACTTTAATCAGAAAATGTGGAACACCCCAGACTTTTTGTCTGTCTCTCATTAGTAACAAAGCTCCTTTGACTAAGGGGGTTTGGGCTCCCTTTATGCAACCATAAACACACCCTCCAACAACTTTAAACCTCCATTTAGGGAAAGATGGGAGGCTGACATGGGCTTAAGTTGGGACTCCCCCAAATGGGAAAGAATGTGTACAAACTTAATTAAAGGCTCACTGAATTGTAGCTCAATTAAAATATTGCATAGAGCATACTACACCCCTGACGTAATGCACAAAATAAATCTCCAAAACTCATCCAATTCATTCAATTGCTTCAGACAATGCCAAACAATAGGTACTTTCATTCACATGTGGTGGGAATATCCAATTGCCCAACAAATTTGGACCAAAACCCTAGAACTATCATCTAATATTCTTCAAAAATCCATTCCCCCATCCATAGATATTTACCTTCTTGGTATCCATACCCCTTTACTATATTTTTTTTAATGTAATAATAGGCTACAATATCTAATGATTTCCACTAAAAGCCACATTGCCAGCAAATGGAAGACCCCAACACTTAATTTAAGAGAAGTAATCAATAAACTGAATCTTATAATGATTCATCACAGACTTACCCATACAATAACAAACACATACTCTGTATCTCTAGAGACTTGGGACTCATGGCTTAGTTCACTCCAGACAATAAACATTTTATAAAAAAAACATTTTTTAGAACTCTTCTAAGATCTGATGATAATTTAATGCTGGCTGAAAATGGACATCCCGGCGTAAATCCCTGGAACTGGAAAAGTAAATTGTGGGAAAGTTGACTGGAAGTCGACCGATCTCACGCTAAAACCTAAAAAAAGACACCTGGGCCGGGCTAATTGTTTATTGTGTCAACCCGCTCATAGTAATTATTTGTTTTAATTTTAATTTTCTCTCATTTCTTAATTTAAATTACCGGTGTATATATAACCCTTATGTTCTTTTTATTTTACAAAAACAGAAAAGTTGAAGAACTGTAATAATAGTTCAGTAATGATCAAGAACCACATTATATAAAATGACTAAACTTTATGAGCAAATTGTTAAATTTCAAATGATTATAAAAATGACTACTACAATATTTGTAATTGACAATAAAAAATATTGAAACATACATAGTAAAATCAAGAATCCATCAAGATCCATTTCAATTAAGGATAAAAATAACTAGTCAGAGGCCCTCAATCAATGAACGAACTAACAATAATAGGTAGTTCTATGGACATGATAATCCACTCTGAGAACAGCCTCTTTTATCTCACTTGTGCCCTTCACAGGGAGAAATATACATACAAGAAACAAACAGGCAATGAAGCTAAAACAGTTAAAGCTTTTTTTAAAGTACAGATAAAAATAGCTAGTTGTGTCACTAAAATGGTAAAAGATAATATTTAAAATATAATGGGGGGGGGGGGGGGGGGGTTCTTGTGCACTGGAGTGAAGCCGGTTCATTGGGAAGGTTTCTCTGTATACCTGATTTAATACAGATTGTGGATTGTATAAGTCACATTAAGATGACAGCATTACTAAAGGTTTAGCTCTCACTGTGAGAAAATCTACTTACGGCTGATATACAAGGGCAGCATTAAGGAGACTATCCACGCTGATCCACTCGGCTTTACATTCCCGCTGAAAATCTGCTCTTATTTTTCTGTAAGATAATTAACTGCGTCTTTTCATACAGTACACTAATTAAAAACATGACTCAACAGTCACATTCATTCTGCTTTTCATCTGTTGGAGATTAACACACATCTTTTTTTATTTTGCTTGTTACAACATTAAATAGATCTCGGAGATGAGTTGGATCTGGTCAGTGAAACTCCATCCAGGAAGCTCTGCAAGGGAAGATGTATCTGCTATTATTATAAGAGGACAAAAGGAATAAAAGAAAAGGATAGGTCCATTTTTATGTGGCATACCTTAAAGAATATTATCTATTAAAAGAGTATATCTAAAATAATATATATATATATATATATATATATATATATATATATATATATGTATTATGGTGTGTAATAAAGTATTTCATTCCAACAGAATGTAAAGGTACACCTTTATTTAGATTAAATATATATATATATATATAGTGCCTTGCAAAAGTATTCACCCCCCTTGACTTTTTACCTATTTTGTTACATTACAGCCTTAAGTTCATGAATCAGAACACAATAGTCTAAGTTGGTAAAGTGAAATGAGAAAAATATATACATAACTTTTTTAGAAATAGAAAACAGAAAATTGGCATGTGCGTATGTATTAACCCCATTTGTTATGAAGCGCATAAAAAGCTCTGGTGCAACCAATCACCTTCAGAAGTCACATAATTAGTGAAATGATGTCCACTGGTGTGCAATCTACATGTCACATGATTTGTTATAACATATACACACCTTTTTTGAAAGGCCCCAGAGGCTGCAACACCTAAGCAAGAGGCACCACTAACCAAACACTGCCATGAAGTCCAAGACACTCTCCAAACAAGTAAGGGACAAAGTTGTTGAGAAGCACAAGTCAGGGTTAGGTTATAAAAAAATATCCAAATCTTTGATGATCCCGAGGAGCACCATCAAATCTACCATAACCAAATGGAAAGAACATAGAATAACAGCAAACCTGCCAAGAGACGGCCGCCCACCAATACTCACGTAACAGGGTATGGAGGGCATTAATCAGAGAGGCAGCACAGAGACCTAAGGTAACCCTGGAGGAGCTGCAGAGTTCCACAGCAGAGACTGGAGTGTCTGGACATAGGACGACAATAAGCTGCACGCTCCATAGAGTTGGGCTTTATGGCAGAGTGGCCAGAAGAAAGCCCTTACTTTCAGCAAAAAACAAAATGGCACATTTTGAGTTTGAGAAAAGGCATGCGGGAGACTCCCAAAATGTATGGAGGAAGGTGCTCTGGTCTGATGAGCCGAAAATTGAACTTTTCGGCCATCAAAGAAAACACTATATCTGGCGCAAACTCAACACATCACATCACCCAAAGAACACCCTCCCCACAGTGAAACATGGTGTTGGCAGCATCATGCTGTGGGGATGTTTTTCAGCAGCCAGGACTGGGAAACTGGTCAGAGTTGAGGGAAAGATGGATGGTGCTAAAGCAAAACCTGGACCACTCTGTACGTGATTTGAGGCTAGGATGAAGGTTCACCTTCCAGCAGGAAAATGACCCCAAACACACTGCTAAAGCAACACTTGAGTGGTTTAAGGGGAAGCATGTAAATGTTTTAGAATGCTCTAGTCAAAACCCAGACCTCAATCCAATAGAAAATCTGTGGACAGACTTAAAGATTTCTGTTCACAAGCGCAAACCATCCAACTTGAAGGAGCTGGAGCACTTTTGCAAAGAGGAATGGGCAAAAATCCCAGTGGTAAGATGTGGCAAGCTCAAAGAGACTTATCCAAAGCGACTTGGAGCTGTGATTTCTGCAAATGGTGGCTCTACAAAGTATTGACGTTAGGGGGGTGAATAGTTATGCACATTTACTTTTTCTGTTATTTTGTCTTATTTGTTGTTTGCTTCACAATGATAAAAAAAAAAAACATCTTCAAAGTTGTGGGCATGTTCTGTAAATTAAATGATGCAAATCCTCAAACACTCCATGTTTATTCCAGGTTGTGAGGCAACAAAACACGAAAAATGCCAAGGGGGGGGGGGGGGGGGAAATACTTTTGCAAGGCACTGTATATATACAGTTTTGCTCAAAAGTTTGGCAAAAATTGTGAAATGATGGCTTTTTTTTTTAAAATATGCAAGAAAATATTTTATTGAAGGATAGTGAACATATGATGCCATTTATTATCACAGAGTTGTTTGGCTCCTTTTAAAATCATAATGATAACAGAAATCACTCAAAGGTCCCTGATCAAAAGTTTGCACACCCTTAGCTCTTAATACGGTGTATAGCCCCCCTTTAGCATCAATGACAGCATGCAGTCTTTTGTAATAGTTGTCTTTGAGGCCCCTAATTCTTGTAGGTGGTATAGCTGCCCATTTGTCTTGGCAAAATGCATCCAGGTCATGCAAAGTATTTGGTCGTCTTGCATGAAGCGCACGTTTAAGTTCTCACCCGAGTTGCTCGATGATATTAAGGTCAGGAGACTGTGATGACCACTCCACAACCTTCTCCTTTCTCTGCTGTAACCACTGGAAGGGCAACTTGGCCTTGTTATGCTGAAAAGTCCAAGAGCATTCCTATGCGCAGCCTTCGTGCAGAAGAATGCAAAATGGTCTGCCAGTATTTTGTGATAACATACTGCATTCATCTTGACATTAATTGTCACAAGATTCCCTGTGCCTTTAGAGCTCATACACCCCCAAACATCAGCGAGCCACCACCATGGTTCACAGTGGGGATGGTATTCTTTTCACTATAGGCCTTGTTGACCCCTCTCCAAACATAGGTGTTATGGTTGTGACCAAAAAGCTCTATTTTGGTCTTGTCACTTCAAATGACAGTGTGCCAGTAGCTGTGAGACATGTCAAGGTGTTGTCGGGCATATTGTAACCAGGTTTTTTTTATGGCATTGGCGCAGGAAAGGCTTCTTTCTGGCATCTCGACCATGCAGCTCATTTTTTTTCAAGTATCTTCGTATTGCGCTCCCTGAAACAACCAGACTATCTTTTTCCATAGCAGCCTGTATTTCTCCTGAGGTTACCCCTGGGTTTTCCTTTGTATTCCGAACAATTCTGTTGGTAGTTGTCGCTGAAACCTTTCTTGGTCTACCTAACCTTGGCTTGGTATCAAGAGATATGAAAGAAAAGTGAGGATTAGGATTTCCCTGGGTGTTTTCCACCCCAATAAGCAGTATACAAAAAGATGGGACTAATATAATCAAAATTAAAAGTAATTTTATTATTAATTGAATGACAGCGACGTAATTAAAAACAGGGAATATAAAAACTGGAACAAAGGGGAATAAAAAAGGGCAGATGTAAAGAATAGTAAAAGACCCTTAAGCACTGGTATGCAATGTATAACTCTTAAATGAGTGGGTATTACTATTCACACCTAGTGGGCGAGCCAAAATTATTATAGTGAGATACCAAGGCAAAAAAAAAAGCCCTATCTTCTCATAAATGATATATACATAAAGCACCCTTATGCCTAGACAAATATCCTCCAAAATTCTAGAGGGTTCATAAGACAAAGCAATGTACTTGCAGAAAGATGAGGTATAAGTCACTATATGTCTTGCTGACACACCTATAATACATAAATAAAGGTACAAAGAAGTGGTACCTATATAAATAAACCTAAAAGGAGCTCTACCTACAATGCAGGGTTATTGCAGCAGCTATATGTTGCACAGCACAGAGTCCAAGCTGTGTCTATATTCACTTCATAGCGTCTGACTAGGGTAAAGATGTATATACAAGGTAGAAGCAGTCACCCTAATGTTAGGGTTATAATAGGACATATCAAGTACTTTCAGATATGATATACCTCTAAAGGGATATAAGGGGCTTTAAACTAGGCCGTGACTATAACAAGTTCTCGGTTTCAAGAGAGCTCGACCGCCAGGTTTGCAATGCGCATGCGCACGTTTGACGTGATGACGTGCGCAGCGTCGTTGCTAGGAGCCTGACGCGTTTCGACGTACAACGTCTTTGTCAAAGGAAAATTGTATAACGCTGTCTCAAGGAGCTTTATATAGGGAGCTGTCGTCTAGGCAACATGAAATAAGTAAATATATAGCCCATAAAGGGCAGAGAGAGTAACAGAGATAATAGAGTGAGTCTGTACGGTATATACAAGGGACTACAGGCTGCTGCAATAACCCTGCATTGTAGGTAGAGCTCCTTTTAGGTTTTACTTTTAATTTTGATTATATTAGTCCCATCTTTTTGTATATTGGTATCAAGAGATCCCCAAATTTTTCACTTCTTAATAAGTGAATAACAGTACTGACTGGTATTTTCAAGGCTTTGGATATCTTTTTATATCCTTTCCCACCTTTATGAAGTTCCATTACCTTGTTACGCAAGTCTTTTAACAGTTCTTCTCTGCTCCCCATGGCTCAGTATGTAGCCTGCTCAGTGCATCCACGTGAGAGCTAACAAACCCATTGACTATTTATACACATAAACTAATTGCAATTTAAAAACCCACAGGTGTGGGAAATTAACCTTTAATTGCAATTTTTACCTGTGTGTGTCACATTGTGTGTCTGTAACAAGGCCAAACATTCAAGGGTATGTAATCTTTTGATCAGGGCCATTTGGGTGATTTCCGTTATCATTATGATTTAAAAAGGGGCCAAACAGCTATATGAAAATAAATAGCTTCATGTGATCCTTCATTAAAAGACATTTATTTTGCATGATCAGTCACATTTTCAAAATAAATGCAAACATTTCACAATTTCTGCCAGGGTATGCAAACTTTTGAGCACAACTATAAATATATATATATATATATATATATATATATATATATATATATATATATATATATATATATTGTGAGAATGTAAGGAGCTGGGGACAGATTATTGAGGGCCGTTATGTAAGCCATAGGCTGAACTGCTCCTTGTATCCATCTCTCAGGGAGTTAAAACACTTAAATTCACCGGGTCCAGTGCTTCACTATAAAAACCCCAGGAAGCCCCAGTGAAGGGGAGGGGTGTGCTGCTGATTAGGCTCTGTCCTGAGTAGTTTGTAAGCTGAAGCCAGAAGCTGGGGCCTTGCCTAGGAGACAAGCTGGAAGGAGCCTGTAAAGTACAGCTAGTTGAGAGGACTGACAGCAGCCTGAATTGCTGCGGGGATGACCAAGGTGAATCGTTTGGAGAAGCAATGTGGTGAGTGAGATCCTGCGGTTTCTTGGAGCTGAAAGGTACCAGACTGATTATGCCTCAGGGAAGTTGCTGAGTGTGGAACTGACAGAGGCCCTGCTGTATCAAAGGGTCCCTGGGGTGAAGCATACGGGAGAGACGGGCTGGCCCTATGCTTCATCCGCGGCTACTGATGTAGAAATGTGGAAAAGACTACCGATATACAAGAGACTGTTTGTATCCTGGCCACAAGGTGGCAATATAGCTATAGTCGGAGACTATTTGTATCCTGGCCACAAGGTGGCAATCTTTCAATAACCAGAGACTATTTGTAACCTGGCCACAAGGTGACAAATTATAATTATTAAACTACTGTCTTTGTCCTTGCCACTAGGGGGCGCTATTCCTACGAAATTACTCCTTCCCGACTACAACGGAGTGGGAGCTCCGTCCTGAAGACAACGGGGTGTAGTCTTTTTGTCCCTGTTGCAGGTAAGCTGCACAGGTATAGTCAGGGCGTTCCTGTGTCACAGTCAGTCCGTATATGTAGATGTTTATTTTCGTTATTTAAGCAGAGTTACTGCTCCTGTTTGTTTTTGTTAGTTCATAATAAACCTGTTTGCTACCTCACCAGAAGGTATCCATTTCTAACTCAAGAAAGCACAGCTCTAAACGGCCATCCTGGTCACACTGGTGTCAAAAGTGGGATTACTTATTTTGTCCTGGTTTCAAGGACTGCCCCGCCTTCAACATGGAGGATCTGATGAAGACATTAATGATGGGAGCGGTGGCTCAACAAGAGACTAACAGGCTGTTGGCCATTTAAGTGAACCAAACCCAGGCCGTTCTTGAAAAACTTTCCGTGGGTCCAAAACCTGATGCAGGAGTTAGAGCCAGCCACTGATTACCCAAGTTGAGTCCAGGGGATGACATAGAGACTTATTTATTGTCATTTGAGAGGATTGCAATGCGTGAGGCTTGGCCTCAAGCCCAGTGGGCCGAAATTCTTGCTCCATTCCTCATTGGTACCGCCCAGCAGGCCTATCATGATTTTACGGCTGACCAGGCCTCCGACTATACGGTACTTAGTAGGGAGATCCTAGCCCGCAAAGGAGTGAACCCTGCAGTGAGGGCCCAAAGATATCATCAGTGGAGATATTGCCGCCAGCAACCAGCCAGGCAACAACTATATAATCTCCTCCATGTCACCAGGAAATGGTTATGCCCTGAATTGAAGTCCCCTGCACAAATAGTGGAAACCCTAGTCCTGGATCGCTATTGGAGGGCCTTACCCAAAGAGATGAGAGATTGGGTTGGTCAAGGGGGCCCTACCACCATGGAGGTAATGATTGATTGGGCAGAACGATATCAGGCCTGTAGAGAAGTATCTGAGAATCCCAGGCTGGATGTACCTCCAGAAGAGAGAAGGATCCGATCTGAGAGAAGGAGGCCTGCTGAGAGAGACACTGACGCTTTCAGGGGACCCCCACACGATGTCCAAAGGCTCGATAAAAGGGAACCCAGAGGGACGAGAGGAGAAGAACGACCCTCATACAGCCCAATAGAAAGACAAAGAACATTTGGAAGCAGGTTCAAGTGCTTTCATTGCGGAGAGCCTGGTCATATAGCCGCAAAATGCCAAAATCCTGAGGTACCCATGCAATGTGAGCTCGGACTCAAATAGCCTTGATGTGACCTTATAACACTTGTAGGCCTAACAGAGCCAGTACACCGTTTTACAACGGAAGTCCTACTCAACGGGAGGAAGGTCCGAGGCCTAATAGACTCTGGGAGTGCAGTCACTTTAATATCCGGAAGAAGCGGGGTCTCCCTCAGCACAAGAACGGGGAAGAAAATGGGCATCGCCTGTGTCATGACTTATCCCACTCAGACGTTTCACATAGAGGTACAAGGGATCAGAGCAAACATGACAGGCCCCGTGGTTCCTAGACTCCCATATCCGGTGGTCTTGGGACGAGACTTCCCTCACTTCGACGGTCTGCTCCAGATGAAACCCCATCAGATTAAGGTGAACAGCCAGAATATACAGGTCAGCTCCGCAGGAGAGCTTGGAGAAATATTCCCATTTGATGATCCTGATCTGTTCTCTTCTCGACAAAAAAATAAGAAATCGAGAAAAGAAAGAAGAAAACAGAACAGATTAGGAGCAGCGTATAACAACAAATAGATCCAAGGGGAAGTCCTAGCAGCCTCTCAGGACAGACCCAATGAAGGGACCAAAAGAGAAATTACGGCAAGTGAGACAAGCCTCCCCGGGGGTGAAAACCCAGCAGTGGAGGAGATTCCCTGAATAGGGAATACAGAAAATTTTGGCCGCTTGAGAAAACCTCCAGGGGTCATCAGTACATTTTGGTAATCTTACATTATGTGACCAGGTACCCCGAAGCTTTCCCATTACGCACGGCAAGCTCGAAGAGCGCGGCCAAAGAACTCTTTCTCTTGTTCTCTAGAGTAGGCATTCCGGAAGAGATACTCACTGACCAAGGCACTCCCTTTGTCTCCAAACTAATGTCTGAATTGTGCAGACTGCTGCATATCCGAACCCTGCGGACCTCGGTCTATCATCCCCAAACAGACGGACTGGTCGAAAGATTCAACTGCACCCTAAAAAGTATGATACGGAAGGTTGTTGACCGCGATGGAAAAAATTGGGATCTGCTGCTCCCCTGCCTTCTGTTTGCCATACGAGAAGTACCTCAGGCCTCCACCGGGTTTTCACCCTTTCAGCTCCTGTATGGACGCCATCCTAGGGGTCTCCTACACACAGTCAAGGAAGAATGGGAAGAGCAAAGAGTTCATGGGCAGAATATTATTGAATATGTCCAAAGCCTAAAAGAAAGAATGGCCCAAGTAATACCCTTAGTCAGGGAAAACATGGAGCGGGCCCAGGCTCAACAGAAGACATATTATGACCGCATCGCTCAAGTTCGGAAGTTTCAGAGATCGGGTAATGGTGTTAGTCCCTACTGCTGAGAGTAAGCTACTGGCACGATGGCAGGGTCCTTATGAGGTCATAGAAGCCATTGGAGATGTAAATTATAAAATCAAACAACCAGATCACCGGAAAACTGAGCAGATTTACCATATAAATTTAAGAAAGGCCTGGAGAGAGAGAGAAGCCGAAGTAAGTTTTGCCTCCCCGATTTCTGAGTTGGAGGAACCCGTTGCAGACATACCAATCTCCACCGAATTGTCTCCTCTACAGAAGGCAGAAGTGTTACAGATGATTACCCGTCATCCGGACGTTTTTTCAGTATATCCAGGGAGGACCACAGTGGTTTGTCATGATATCATTACAGCACCAGGCGTTAAAGAAGGGGTTAAACCATATCGGATACCAGAAGCAAAAAGGGAAGAAATAAGAAATGAAGTACAGAAGATGCTGCAAGCTGGAATAATTGAGGAGTCATCCAGTGATTGGTGCAGTCCTATCGTCCTCATACCCAAGCCTGATGGGAGCACACGGTTTTGCAGCGATTTCAGGAAACTGAATGCCATATCCCAATGGGATGCTTACCCACTTACCCGGATTGATGAGTTGGTGGATAACTTGGGCAAAGCCCGATTTTTGTCCACGTTGGATCTCACGAAAGGCTACTGGCAGGTACCCCTAGCCAGGTCTGCCAAGGAGAAGACAGCATTCTGTACACCAGAGGGACTGTTTCACTATAACGTGATGCCATTTGGGTTGCATGGTGCCCCGGCCACCTTCCAACGATTAATGGACAAACTTCTGCGACCCCACCGGGGCTACGCAGCGGCATACTTAGATGACATCGTCATATATACCCCTGATTGGGATACCCATGTGGAAAAACTCAAAAGAGTCCTTAAAACCCTTTGGCAGGTGTGACTTACAGTAAATCCGGCAAAGTGCAACCTTGGTAAAACAGAGGTAAAGTACCTCGGGTTTGTTGTAGGTCGTGGATTGGTTCGGCCTCAACTGAATAAAGTTGAAGCCATACGGGCCTGGCCAAAACCTCTATGGAAGAGGCAGATACGAGCCTTTTTGGGTCTGATTGGATACTATCACAGATTCATCCCAGACTTTGCAACCTTGGCAGCTCCCCTAACTGACCTTACCAAGGCTAAACTCCCAGAGACGTTGAGATGGAACCCGGAGGCTGATGCAGCCTTTGATACCCTTCGGTCAGTACTATGTAAGGAGCCAGTTTTAATAGCACCCGACTTCGACCAACGATTTGTGCTGCAGACTGACGCCTCTGAGGTAGGGTTGGGGGCCGTATTATCACAGGTGCTGGATTGAGAGGTACACCCGGTGCTCTATCTCAGTCGAAAACTGCTGCCGAGAGAACGAAAGTACTCCGTGGTGGAGAAGGAGTGCTTGGCAGTAAAGTGGGCCGTGGATTCACTACGATACTACCTCTTGGGAAGGCGCTTCACTTTGATCTCGGACCACGCTCCCCTGCAGTGGATGCACCGGAACAAAGGAGCAAATGCCAGAGTGATGAGATGGTTCTTATCCCTGCAGCACTTCAGTTTCGACCTGATTTATAGGGCAGGAACTCTCCAGGGCAACGCTGATGCCCTCTCCCGGGTCCACTGCCTCTCGAAGGACGCTCACTCCCCTGTCGTTGAGCTGAGGGGGGGGGGATGTGTGAGAATGTAAGGAGCTGGGGACAGATTATTGAGGGCCGTTATGTAAGCCATAGGCTGAACTGCTCCTTGTATCCAGCTCTCAGGGAGTTAAAACACTTAAATTCACCGGGTCCAGTGCTTCACTATAAAAACCCCAGGAAGCCCCAGTGAAGGGGAGGGGTGTGCTGCTGATTAGGCTCTGTCCTGAGTAGTTTGTAAGCTGAAGCCAGAAGCTGGGGCCTTGCCTAGGAGACAAGCTGGAAGGAGACTATAACAAGTTCTCGGTTTCAAGAGAGCTCGACCGCCAGGTTTGCAATGCGCATGCGCACGTTTGACGTGATGACGTGCGCAGCGTCGTTGCTAGGAGCCTGACGCGTTTCGACGTACAACGTCTTTGTCAAAGGAAAATTGTATAACGCTGTCTCAAGGAGCTTTATATAGGGAGCTGTCGTCTAGGCAACATGAAATAAGTAAATATATAGCCCATAAAGGGCAGAGAGAGTAACAGAGATAATAGAGTGAGTCTGTACGGTATATACAAGGGACTACAGGCTGCTGCAATAACCCTGCATTGTAGGTAGAGCTCCTTTTAGGTTTTACTTTTAATTTTGATTATATTAGTCCCATCTTTTTGTATATTGGTATCAAGAGATCCCCAAATTTTTCACTTCTTAATAAGTGAATAACAGTACTGACTGGTATTTTCAAGGCTTTGGATATCTTTTTATATCCTTTCCCACCTTTATGAAGTTCCATTACCTTGTTACGCAAGTCTTTTAACAGTTCTTCTCTGCTCCCCATGGCTCAGTATGTAGCCTGCTCAGTGCATCCACGTGAGAGCTAACAAACCCATTGACTATTTATACACATAAACTAATTGCAATTTAAAAACCCACAGGTGTGGGAAATTAACCTTTAATTGCAATTTTTACCTGTGTGTGTCACATTGTGTGTCTGTAACAAGGCCAAACATTCAAGGGTATGTAATCTTTTGATCAGGGCCATTTGGGTGATTTCCGTTATCATTATGATTTAAAAAGGGGCCAAACAGCTATATGAAAATAAATAGCTTCATGTGATCCTTCATTAAAAGACATTTATTTTGCATGATCAGTCACATTTTCAAAATAAATGCAAACATTTCACAATTTCTGCCAGGGTATGCAAACTTTTGAGCACAACTATAAATATATATATATATATATATATATATATATATATATATATATATATATATATATATATATATATATATATATTGTGAGAATGTAAGGAGCTGGGGACAGATTATTGAGGGCCGTTATGTAAGCCATAGGCTGAACTGCTCCTTGTATCCATCTCTCAGGGAGTTAAAACACTTAAATTCACCGGGTCCAGTGCTTCACTATAAAAACCCCAGGAAGCCCCAGTGAAGGGGAGGGGTGTGCTGCTGATTAGGCTCTGTCCTGAGTAGTTTGTAAGCTGAAGCCAGAAGCTGGGGCCTTGCCTAGGAGACAAGCTGGAAGGAGCCTGTAAAGTACAGCTAGTTGAGAGGACTGACAGCAGCCTGAATTGCTGCGGGGATGACCAAGGTGAATCGTTTGGAGAAGCAATGTGGTGAGTGAGATCCTGCGGTTTCTTGGAGCTGAAAGGTACCAGACTGATTATGCCTCAGGGAAGTTGCTGAGTGTGGAACTGACAGAGGCCCTGTTTAAAGGTACCAGACTGATTATGCCCCAGGGAAGTTGCTGAGCGTGGAACTGACAGAGGCCCTGTTTGAAGGTACCAGACTGATTATGCCCCAGGGAAGTTGCTGAGTGTTTGACCGGTACATATGCAATAATTTAATACTGCTGTATCAAAGGGTCCTTGGGGTGAAGCATACGGGAGAGACGGGCGGGCCCTATGCTTCATCCGTGGCTACTGATGTAGAAACGTGGAAAAGACTACTGATATACAAGAGACTACTTGTATCGTGGCCACAAGGTGGCAATATAGATATAGTCGGAGACTATTTGTATCCTGGCCACAAGGTGGCAATCTTTCAATAACCAGAGACTATTTGTAACGTGGCCAAAGGGTGACAAATTATAATTATTAAAAGACTGTCCTTGTCCTTGCCACTAGGTGGCGCTATTCCTACGAAATTACTCCTTCCCGAGTACAACGGAGTGGGAGCTCCGTCCTGAAGACACCGGGGTGTAGTATTTTTGTCCCTGTTGCAGGTAAGCTGCACAGGTATAGTCAGGGCGTTCCTGTGTCACAGTCAGTCCGTATATGTAGATGTTTATTTTCGTTATTTAAGCAGAGTTACTGCTTCTGTTTGTTTTTGTTAGTTCATAATAAACCTGTTTGCTGCCTCACCAGAAGGTATCCGTTTATAACTCAAGAAAGCACAGCTCTACACGGCCATCCTGGTCACAATATATATATACACACACACACTCACATTATTGTGACCCACCTATGTCAGCAGCTTGTAGCCAGTGTAACACGGCAAGTATCTGAGCTCGCTTGGTGGGTATATAAAGTGACATATAGGCATTCTTGAAACATATCAGTCATAGCTGTCATGGGTAAGGCGTGCGATTTATCCAACTTTGAAAATGATCATTGACTTTCGGGCCAAGGATGGCAGTATTTCTGAAAAAGTGCAGTTTGGGAACTGTTCACCTGCTACTGTAGTTAAAGTGTACCGTGCGTGACAAACAGCACAATTGCAAATATATGGCATGGAAAGTGGTGAGCAGCACATGCCATTGATGTCAGAGGTGAACGTCAGCTGTGAAGGTGTGAGGGCCAACCAAGATGCTACAGTCGATTAACTCACCGTCCAAACGAACCATGGGGGCTACCAGATGTGTGTCTAAAACAACAGTACAGCCAACCCTGTTGTGCATAGGGCTCCGAAGCAAATGGTTTGTCACTGCACTCTTGCTGATGAGGGTTCATCAGAAATGGCTTCACTTTGCACAACAGTACCGAAATTAGACCTCTTCTGAAGGGCAAATAAATTTATTTTCCGAAGAGTCACCTTTTCTGCTTCATCGACTGGTTGGATGTTGTGGTGACATATGGGAAACCGGTGAGAACAAACACTTTGCAACCATTGTTGGAAGAACACCAGCTTGTGATGGCAGTGTTATGGTTTTGGGAATGTTTTCTTGGCATGGTCTGAATCCACTCATACCTCTGGAAGGCACTCCCAACTGATTGGATTATCTATCCATCCTTGCAGAACAAGTACACCCATATATGTTGACTGTCTTCCCTGGAGCAGATGGGACTTTCCAGCAGGACAATACAACATGTCATATGGGCAGAATTGTCCGGGAGTAGTTGGAGGAGAACAATGAAGACTTCCAATACTTCCCTGGCCTCCAAATTCCATGTACCTGAAGCACCTGCAGTCTGCATGTCTCCAGATACTCTTAACATATTAATTAATCTTAAAATTGAATATTCCTAAATAAAAATGATATTAAAAATCCTTATCATCAATAAATAGTGAGTGGAAGTATATCTAGAAATATTAAAGATCATCACCAATAATTGCTAATTATCCCCTGGGACTTTGTGTTGCCTGTAACAAAGCAGAAAAACAAAAGCACAGAGAGCATGCCTAGTTTTTTATTTTTCTGTTGAGTTACACCGAAGATAATGGACTCAGTTGACATTTTAGTCCCAGGGCAGCTTCTTATATTTTCAGGGCAGTGGTGGAGCTTGTATACAGGGGGCCCTGGTGCAAGAACATTTGCCCCAAATCCCCCACCCCCGCTTGCAACTTCTCTATCCATATGATATGTAGATTGCCAGATCACCCCTATGATGATCAGGTCAAGTTTCTATTTGTTATCCTCATCTAATAAATGCAGATCCCTTATTTACCTGTAGCAGAGGGTGTGTGGACCCCAGTGCTTTGCACCTGCTGCACTAGCAGCAGCTCCACCACTGTTTCAGGGCATGGCAGGTATTGTTCTTAATCACATATTATGTTCTGACTGATAGAATATTGTTTTGTGACCGTATCTCTACAGGATATTGTAAGCACTGTAGTCCTGACATTGCTCAGATGATTAGGCTATGTGCTGGAAACCATTGGACAAAAGTCACCGTCCAATGGAATATGGTCCAGAGAAAAGACGTGATTATAGGTAGCTATAGATAAGGAATAGGTTTAGAGATTAGATATAATAAAGTGATAGATACACAGGTGTATAACTTACATAGCATTCAATTTAGAGAACTAGATTTAGAGCATGAGGTTCAGCGGTGATAATGATCAAAGTATATACTGTCAAGATGAAAGTCTTATAGACATATCAATCAGTGCTCTGACTTATAGGTACAAACAACATGTTTACTGAGAATTATATAGAACAACAAGCTCTTTTACTCCTTAATGTTGGGTTAGTTTAGACAGATAGACACCTTCATCTCTTTACCTCCAGAGCTGAAAAATAACTTACCTGCAATGATATACCTGTAACTTATCACATATATAGTTTTGGATCTTGCAATGTTGGGAACGTTTGAGATGTTGGTCACCCTTTTGCGGCCCTCGCACAGCGAGGGATGCCTGCAAGCCTCGAGAAGTGAGGCGAGCCGTTGACGCACACAGGACTTAGGCTGCAACGAAGTGAGGTGAGCAGTTGAGCCACACAGGACTTTTAGGCTGCAATGAGCTCCAAAGACGCTCATTGTACTGCGAGCCTCGTGAAAAACATAGCACTTTGCTGCTGACTGCGAGGCACGCAGTTTGCTAATTTAACGGCCAAACTTAGTTTGTGTAACTCTAAAAACCCAAAAAACAAGCGAAATAATAAAAAAAGATTAAAATCACACACACAGCAAGGGGGGGGGGGGGGGGAGCCTGGTAGTGAGGTTGCAAGTGAATTTGAGCCATATTTGCAGTTTTTCATCAATCAAAAATCGTCTAAGCAAGGAAAAAAATGGTAGACAAAAAACATAAAAAATCTGAAACCAGATGAAAACGAGGCTGAGCAATACACGACGGCAAAGACACCGACACTTGCAGGAACGCCAGGCACGCGTGACTTTGAAAATAAAACTAACGGAAAGATTCAGCAGACACACAGAGGAGAAACACACAGGGAAGGGACGGGGGGAGAGATGGTGGAAAGAGACACATGGCATTCCCAAGCACAAAACTTGCAGCTGGAACCCTGCATTGAGCGGCCCGTACAGTAGGCGGGAGGAAAGGCTCCCAATGAGCGCCAAAGGCTCTCATCGTGGGGCACGCGATGAGCACCATGAGCGGGAGAGGCTTGCAATGAGTGCCGAAGGTGCTCAGAGGAGCAAAAGCCTCACACTGTGTGGCAAACAGCATTGCCAGCCTTACAATTTTATTCCCTTCATTTGACAGGCAAGTTCTTAGTATGAAATAATAAACGGTGAGGTAATTGAAGCAATGAGCTTGATGGAGCTCAGAGGGGCAGTGGCTAACAGATGTGCCTGGTGTGCTGTGCTCCATAGGGTCATGAAGAGTCAGACACAACTGAACTACTAAACAACAACAAAATAATTAATTGAGAGCAATGGTTAACTATGATATAAATAACAAAACTGTATGGAAAATATATATATTTTTTTTGATAATTGACTGATTTTACTTTTACAAAGATTTGACTAATACTGCTTTTGGTGAGAAAACCTTTTTCTTGATACTTTTGGTATGTTGTATTATTATTTTTTTTAATAGAGAAACATTTGCTTTTGAAATTTAAACAGCCCTTATTATATTTCTCCCCTAGAAAGGGTATTGTCAGCACTTTACATGAGCAGGCATTTTATGTGAGTAACTATTAACTACTAAGGATTTTTACATCACCTTTTCTACATTCACCCTCTTATTATTATCACAGTTCTATCTAATTTTATCCTCTCGACCAACTGGAACACACTCATTATTTATATTTAAATAAATACACAAGAAAACATAGATTTTCCGCTTTTCCAGAACTCTGCTGGAAGTTCCCAGTTCTAATTGGGGGGCATTCAGGCTGCTATGCTATATGCTCTATTTCCTTTGGGGGAATTGCCATTGCCACTTAGTGCATCTCCCCCATTGTCTTCTAGTAGATGACGGCAGGTTTATCTCACAAGGAGGGATTCAGTAAATAGCAGGTTGCGATTAAATTGCTAGCTGTGTTTAAGCTGATTTGTCCTTGTTTTCTGCTGTTTTTGGTATCTAATTCCTGTATCAAAGTTTAATATGAAATAGATCAAAACCCACAGCGGAACAATGGAGGGAAATAGAACATAAAATACTTGTTTGTCTATTTAATCAGAGGGGAAATAAAAGCTGTTCTTTCTGCGTATGCGTCCAAGATTGATTTCAGTGCCAATGTCTGGTTAAATCATTCTTTATTTTATTTATACAGATTCCATAAAATTAGGGTTTTGGGTTCAGGTCATTGTTCTGTAGCCTATTTAAAATGTACTATTTTGAAGAACTACATATAAAAATAGGCATTTTTTTCCAAATGTAAAACAATCAAATACTGACATGGAAGTGTTACATTTTATATATAGTTATGCTGCAATGGAATCTATAATTTTGGTTTGGACTGATCTACTTCTACTTTGAATATAAAGGAAGCTTCTATCTACACAGTGAATATGTGGCAGCTAAACTGTGTATACTTTCACCAAGGCTAATGGAAAGCTCATTACATTACAAAGACTTCCCAGGAAAATATAAGACAGAATCAGTTTAAAAAAGGAAATAGAACCTTGCAATGAAAAAACTATTTACAAATTAAATGTAAAATTATAAAGGTTGTGTTTGCTTCTCTTTAAGCTGTGATGCAGGCTGCCTTACTTCATATTTTATATAGTTTCAAGTCTGAGATCTAGACTTTTCTTCTAGTTTCATTGCAGTTTTATGAGCATATTTGTGAATATCCAGGTGGAGAGAAACAAGAGACTGTCCCAGGCAGGACATGTCAGATATCTAAATGTATTAAACTTGTTTGTTTACTCAGAGGGCAGAATTCACTAATATTTGTGGGGAGCTTGGAGGAGGATGAGGTTATATCTATCTATCTATCTATCTATCTATCTATCTATCTATCTATCTATCTATCTATCTATCTATCTGTCATTTGTGGGTACCTTGGGGGACATGAGATGGATCGATCTCTCTCTCTCTCCTGTCTCACTCTTCTTCAATCTCTCCATTTATCTCCCTCTCCATCCCCATCTATTTCCTCTCTCTACATCTATCTCCCTCTTCATCCCCTGTCTATCACCCTTTCTCTCTCCATCTATGTAAATCTCTCCCTCTCTCTCTCCATCTATCTCACTCTCCTTTCTCTCTCTCTCTCTCTCTCTCTCTCTCTCTTTCTCTCTCTCTCCACATATCTCCTTCTCCATCCATCTCTCTCCACATATCTCCCTCTCACTTTCGTTTCATTCCCTGTCTATCTCCCTCTCTCTTCCCCTCACTTTCCATCTATCTACATCTCTCTCTCTCCATCCATCTCTCTCTCTCTCTCTCTCCATCCATCTCTCTCTATCTCACTCTCCTTCTCGCTCACTCTCTCTCCACATATCTCCTTCTCCATCCCTCTCTCTCCACATATCTCCCTCTCACTGTTGTTCTATCCCCTGTCTATCTCCCTCTCTCTTCCCCCTCACTTTCTATCTATCTCCATCTCTCTCTCCATTCCTCTCTCTCTCCATCTCCCTCTCCATCTCTCTCACTGATACATGTACTTAGTTTCAATATGCTTTGATAGTAAATATTATTATTTGTGAGTACATTGGAGGGTATTTTATCTATCTACCCAGCTATCTACCCATCCATCTATCTATCTATCTATCTATCTATCTATCTATTTATTTCTGGCACATGTCCAGTTAAAATATGCTTTGATTTATAAACATAAAGGTTTTTTATCAAAGTTGCCAAAACCACAAGGAAGTGACCTTCATGTGCTGTTTGTAGGCTGTGTATTTAACCTACAAAGAACCTTCTTGTTTGTCACCAGAAATAATCACTATATTCAATCTCGTGCTTTGGTTCAGCACCAACTGTTTGCTTTGTATTGAAAGAAAAAAACATTATGTGTCAGATAATCCAACATGGTATCTGATACATCATTTATCATTTACTTGAACCACATTCAAGGCTCTATTACCAGGTATGTTATGAGGTAAAGGAATATGGAGGTAACGCCGCTCACCTGGCTTGGTTAATTCTGTCAAACACCATCACCCCCTCTCAAAACACTGCATGGTAATAGAAATTAAAATAAATAAATGCACTTTACTCCTATATTACAGCTACAATGTGCCTCTCCCTTACTTATTCATATATGTATATAAGAATTGCATAGGAGCACTGGTGCAATTATATAGAGTGATACATACACACACAATCAGTACAGTTACAGCCCAAGTAAGACAATGTGTAAAGTAAGAATGTCTTTCTCTGAAACAGAAGCAAATGAAGTGATGGCAGAAAGCTGCCTCATCTGGTGTACTGAGCATGTCAGAAGTCACTGTGATGCAGGTTGTTACAATGTTGCAGCTGCCTCTGTTTGGCCACAGCTACATTTGAATTCTATGCTAATTTATTTGGGGATTTTTTTATGCAAAAATGTTTTCATACACTACTGATTTTCCTCTACCAGATAAATTAATAATCCATGAAACTTTGGTATGCCTTTAAGTCGTATCAGTTCAGCATGTCTGGGTATAAGTTCTAATACAAATACCAACAGTCCTTGTGACATCTGACCAAGCACAAAATATCTTTGGTACAATGGGTATTCAAACAATATCTAGTGTATGTATGGTAATTAGAGAAAAACATTCTCCAATTACAAGTCCAAAAAATGACAGAAAATCTGTTTTCCATAGACATTCAAAGTTAAAGGGACTCCATCACCACAACATGAAATGGGACATGTGGCTACAAGAAAACATAGTTTAGTGAATAATGAGAATGGCTGTGATTCTGTGATTCTTAGTGAATCTTCACCCCGTTTGGTTAGTATAGAAGTTATAATACTCCTTTAAATGTATTTTGCTACATACATATTCGTTAAATAAAATATAATTGCACTCTTCCACATTACTAAAACACTGCATTTTGTATTACAGCTCTACAGCAAAGTCTGACACAATCAATACAATATTATCAAGTATAAAGTTAATGATTTTTCTACAGTTTATTCCATCTGAATTTATACAGAAATCACCTTTTTAATTTTAAGTTGATTGCTCATAATAAATGATTCCTTGTCACATTTATACGTGTTATTTAATTCAGGTTTAGCAAATCAATTTTTTTAATCACAGTTCAGCTTTGGAGCAATACTTTATAATGTCACCATCCGTTCAGATGCTAGAGCCAATATACAGCTCAATTAATTCACTTTTTCTATTAAAGGGCAGCATAAAACAAAGAAATACAGACATCTTATAGTAATAAAGCATAATAACTTTTTTTTAGCAGAATTTATAAAAAATAAAAAATACGCCGTAGCAGTGATTAAAAATCACTGTTCAAATCATACACTTGGAAGAATTAAATACTGTGATAACCAGATAATTATTCGCCTTATAAACTTTGAATCACGCTTCACAAAAATCAACCCAGTTAAGTGTTTCAGTTGATCTTGTCAATAACTCAACACATCCTCATATAATGCAGAAAACTGCTAATCATTGGGTTTGTAAAGATTTTAATAGTAGAAAAACACTGTAATACATTTTAAAAAGCAACAAAATGAAGAACAAAAACAGAAAATGGAGGCATCTGCCAGGAAAAATAAATATAATTGAATCATCAGAGGAAACATATTAAATATGTATAGAAAAAGACTACCAAAATTGGACCAAAAAAAATCAAGATAACAAAAGGCACAAGCCTATTATATAAAAATAGACTTTTGCTTGTCCAATTGTAATATCATCATTGCAATACTTGAGGTTCACTTGGTCCTTAATATGTAATTAAGTATCTCTGCAAATTGATCTCATGGCGGATAGTCCTCCGTGAGGCCCGACAGTCCCATTTCGCCCATCTACTGGGCTTCCTCATGGGCTAATGAATAAGACTGCAATGAGGCTATTTAAGCCCCAGCTTAATTTCCTGTATTTCGGTCGTAATGACGTAAACGTGTAACGTAACGTGATGACGTCACGTATACGCGCGTATGACGTGACCCGCATGAGAATAACTTTAATTGGATGCTATTGGACAAACATTCAAGATATTGAAACTTTATTCAGAAAAAATAAAAAGGCACCAAATCGGACTTCTCAGTACTATAAATAACTAAAAATTAAATGAGTGATAAATTAAATAAAAGAAAATGAAATTATAAAAAAAGAAAAAGGAAAATAACAATAAAATAATAATAAAATAATTAAAGTGATGTAATATACAATATAGTATGCTGTGAGTAAAAGTGAAAAATTAGTGAAGAAGTGATATTGACTATATAAATAAACATGGAGGTAGTGTGATTAGATCCTAGCTAATTATAGGAATAATACAATGATAAATGTATACTACAATTATATATACTAAAAAACAAAATATGTGTAAAAAAGTAGATATCAAATAATAATTATTTTGATGATAATAAATAGGGAAATAATAAATGTGAACTCCAATGAGAAATGTGTAATTTGTGAAGTGTAGAAATGTTGTAATAATTAGATTACTGAAAACTAATTTGGGAAAATACCTATTAAATTTGCAACAAGTACTGAGTATCTTACACAAATGCTGAAAAAAAAAACCCTCATTAAGCCCATATCCATTTGCACTCAATCTGGAGAAGGTGCCTATCCATATCGCCCCCCCTTAGAGTTTTGCCAAGTTTGTCAATTACAAAAAAAATCATGACTTCAGGATTATTGTGATGACACAACTTAATGTTACTTGAAACTGGCGTGTAGACTTCATTAATTATGCAATACGTGTGTTCCAAAACCCTCCTTCTAAAAGGTCTTATGGTCTTGCCAACATATATTTTTAAACATGGACACATCATAATGTAGACCACATGAATTAATCCCTAGAGGCTTAAGAATACAACTCTATCCAGCCTCCTATCTCTGTAATGACAAATTTATATCAAAATGGATTGCTATTACAGATAAATGCTTTCACGATCTAACGTGTCTTATTTTAGAAACAGTGCAAGAAAATCTAAAAACCATTAATCAATTAGTCACGAATTATCCTTAAGACATGGAGAAATTTAAGTAGTTGCCTGATTATCAAGATATGAACTCTAAACTACAACACAATATAGAACAATTTAAATGTGACTTAACTCTAAGAAAACAAAAGAAACTCTTGAGAAACAAAATGGATTATCAGAATGGGAGGATCTACAAATTTGTAAATATTCAAAGAAGGCATGATGAGACTGATATCAGATCTTCGGATGTAGATCAGTCCGATAAAGAGGACCAGACACAAATTAAGTCAATATCTAATCCTCTACTTTCTTATCAATTGAGAGGCAAAAGGGATAGGTCCAACTTGCAGCAACAATCCATGGAGCATTTTCTAGGCAGGGGGCATGACCAAAGACAAAAGAGAAATTTGAGAGTACGGAAAATACAAAATTAAGTAATTTTTTGAGTTGCGCCACTCTGTCGAGAATCGATTTAAATAATTACTCTAGTAAGCATAAAAGCCAAAGAGTATGAGCAAGTATGGAGCCAAGTATTGATAACAAAGTAAACAGGCATAATACATTGGATCAAGGAGTTTTTACAAAAGAGCAGTGCCTTTCCCATATTTCAGGTGACAATCAAGTAGTTCCATTAGATAGGAGAGTTCAAATCGTAAATTTATTTAGATTTCAACTAGATGACTCACATATATCATAACTCAGTAAGGGACTGTCATATGTGCCTACTAGTCCCTCTGATCTATTTGGCAACATCAAAGATATCATAAACTGGCACTAAAAAATTATTTAGCATCAAAATCCAAACAAGAGTTTATGGAATTGGGCTTGGAGAAAGAGGACAGTGAGGTTGTTAATGACTTGATGTCGCTACTCAAAGAGCAAGATGTTAATAAACCAGACTCTTTTAAGTCGTTACAGAGAAAACCGTTGAGTAAATTTACCACTGACCTTAACCTTTATGCAAGGTTACAAGTGTTTCTAGACCTGGTTACAAAAGACCTGAAAATACATTCTGAAAAAGTTAAAAATGATTCATCAAACAATAACAAAAGAAATTTGAAACAAATTGAGAGGAAAGCATTAAAGGAACTCAATGACAGTAACATCTTCATAAAAGCTGTGGACAAAGGGGGCAATGCAGTCTTACAAAATGAAGATGACTACATAGATATGTGTAGTGCCCTTCTATCAGACACTTATGTTAAGATTGAGAAAAATCCTTTGCAGGAATTCAATCAAGAATTAAAAGATATCCTTATACAGGCAAAGAATGAGAAAATCGTTGATTCTAACACCTGTGAGTTTCTGTATACAAAACACCCCACGGCAGCTGTATTTTATGCTCTGCTGAAAATCCACAAAATAAGAAAAATTGTGCTGGGCCGTCCGATCGTGTCTGGTAACAACAATATAACTGAAAAGGTCAGTACACAAGGATATGGTTGCTATGCTCCCTTCCTATTGAAAGGATACTTTGGATTTGCTAAAACAACTGGATGGATTAAGCCTCCCACCAGATTCTTATCTGTTAACAGTGGATGTTGAACAATTCTACTCTAGCATCCCTCATGACCTGGGAATTGAGGCGGTTAAGTATTTCTTGGATCAAAAAGTAACCAGAATAAGGTATTTAATGCATTTATACTGACATTACTCGAGTTTATCCTAGGCAAGAATTTTTTCTTGTTTAACAAGTCATGGTATCTCCAGGTACGGGGGACAGCTATGGGGACAGCTTGTGCCCCTAATCAGGAGAGGATTGAGTTTTGGTATTTAAGTTTGGAAAAGATGAAACTGGAGCATTACATACTTCGGTATATAGAAAATCTACCTCCTCAAATTCTCTGTTACAATGGTCAAGCCAACATCCCCTCCCCTTGAAGGCTAGATTCCCAGTAGGACAGTATCTAAGGTTGAGGAGAAACTGTGATACTATCTCTGAATTCAAATTGCCGGCTGCAGACTTGAGACAAAGATTCAAACAGCGCGGCTATCCCAATAAAATCTTAAAAAGAGCCTATAAACGAATCTAACAGAATACAACTTTTGTACGCCTCCAAGGACAAACATGACGATGAGTTGATACGGTGTATCATGTCTTATGGCAGTGATCACAAAGAAATTAATAACATCCTGTCGGGATTAATACGACATATTATTTTCTAAATAATATAGAATAATGAAATTTGAGTTCAGAATCAATTTATAGACACATATTCCTTTTTATAAAATGAGATTTATTGACAATAACAAAATCAACTAGTCTAATGATAAAAATATAATGTATCAAATCAAATACAAATAAAACAAAATATAACCAGCCAGATATTAAAAGAAAATTAATCCATCATATTGTATAACTTAATTTTTTATGACATCTTCTATACAATCCTTAAATCTCAATATAAAAGTTTATCTCAATCACATGTACAATAAAACCTGGAATAGCAACCCAAAGAATAAAATCAGATAAATCAATTAATAAAAATTCACCCAAAATAACGTTTAACATGTACTAATAATGTCTAATTATAGTATAATATAACTATACAGCAATGTATTAAATATAACACAATTATGGTAAAGTATTTTATAATATAATTGATAAGTTAGCTAAATAAAATTAATTTATCTGTATTGGTCAAAAAGAGAAATGAGATATCAAATTTTGTACTAAAATTTATATCCGGATTTATAAATTTCAATGACAAAATGAAATCTAAATAACTTTTTGGTAAGAAATAAACCAAACAGAGAAATTATGGTAATGGTTTTCAATTATATCATAAAATAAAATAATTCAATTTATACATTACCAATTATGACAAGATTCCACTGGTCAATTCCAAAATTGTCTGGCCTTTTCCACGGGATCAAAGTTTTCCTCACTCTTACTTTCAGAATCCCAAATCAGTTAAAGTATCTAGTAACCAATAGAATCTCTCATGATGTCATCACATATTTAAATTTTTATCGTGACTATTTTTTTCTATAGAGACTTTTATTCCTTGAACCATAAGATGGTGCTCTCGGACCTTTGAATTTTCATACCTTTAATTAACTAATGACCCCTTTGACCCACAACCTATAAACAAGATAGGGTCATAAGAATGGTTATCAGTTAGATACCCCTTAACAGATTTATTATTCTGGGAAAGAGACTGAATGTCTAGTAACACATTCTTCACATGTGAAATTTTGGGGAGGATTCCATTATTTCTAAGAAACATAACCTTTATAGACCTTTATCAATTAGTTTAGGAATTCACTCAAATATTTGTCTCTACAGAACAAAGAACTATTTAAACATGAAGAACTCACTTGTGAGAAGCTGTGAAAACACATCATTTACATAGATATATTCAAATAATGGAATTGCATGCATAGATATATATATAAATATATAAAGCATATAAAATATTAATACATTGGATATAAAATAGTGGTTAATAATTGGAATATCATATTATACTATAATATCCATAGAAGATAGAACTTTATTCATACAAAAGTTCTGACAATCCTTCAGAAACATTGGGATATTCTAACAGATGGTCCCACTTTACAAAATTACTTATATGCTAAACCAGTGGTCAAGTATCTAAAAAACAAAAGACAACTTGGTAAAAAGTTTCTTCCAAAAAAAAGAGACCAATACTACTTGGCTGAAGCCTACAGTGGGATTATTCTGTTGTGGCCATTGCAAAGCATGTCCGTATATTCAGCCAAGTAAAGAGTTCGTACATCCTGTAATTTTGGAAAAGTTTTCATTGAAAAGCTTTGTTAATTGTAGTACCACTCATGTGGTCTACATTATGATGTGTCTATGTTTGAAAATATATGTTGGCAAGACCATAAGACCATAAGGAGGATTTTGGAACACACGTATTCCATAATTAATAGAGTTGACACGCCAGTTTCACGTCACATTAAGTTGTGTCATCACAATAATCCTGAAGTCATGAATTTTTTGTAATTGACAAACTTGATAAAAATCTAAGAGGGGGCGATATGGATAGGCACCTTCTCCAGATTGAGTGCAAATGGGCTTAATGAGGGTTTTTCATTTTCAGCATTACTCAGTACTTGTTTATGCAAATTTAATAGGTATTTTCCCAAATTAATTTTTAGTAATCGAATTATTACAACATTTCTACACTTCACAAATTACACAATTCTCATTGGCGTTCACATTTATTATTTCACTATTTATTATTATCAAAATAATTCTTATTTGATATCTACTATTTTACACATATTTAGTTTTTTAGTATATATAATTGTAGAATACATTTATAATTTTATTATTCCTATAATTAGCTAGGATCAAATCACACTACCTTCATGTTTATTTATATAGTCAATATCACTTCTTCACAAATTTTTTACTTTTACACACAGCATACTATATTGTATATTACCTCACTTTTAATTATTTTGTTATTATTTTATTGTTATTTTACGTTTTTTTATTATAAATATATTTTACTTTATTTTATTTAATTCATCACTCTTTTTATTTTTAGTTATTTATAGTACTGAGAAGTTCGATTTGGTGCCTTTTTTTTTTTTCTGAATAAAGTTTCAATATCTTGAATGTTCGTCCAATACCATCCAATTAAAGTTATTCTCATGCAGGCCATATGTGCGTATACGTGACGTCATCACGTTATGTTACACGATTACGTCATGACGCCTGAAATACAGGAAATGAAATGGGCTTAAATAGCCTCATTGCAGTCTTATTAATTAGCCCATGAGGAAGCCCAGTAGATGGGTGAAACGGGACCGTCGGGCCTCACGGAGGCCTATCAGCCAGGAGATGAATTTGCAGAGGAATCTATACTTAACTACATAATAAGGACCAAGTATTGCGATGATGATATTACAATTGGACAAGCAAAAGTCTATTTTTATAATAGGCTTGTGCCTTTTGTTATCTTGATTTTTTTTTGGTTCAATTTTGGTAGTCTTTTTCTATACATATTTAATATGTTTCCTCTAATGATTTAATGATATTTATTTTTCCTGGCAGATGCCTCCGTTTTCTATTTTTGTTCTTCATTTTGCTGCTTTTTAATATTTATTACAGTGTTTTTCTACTATTAAAATCTATACAAACCCAATGATTAGCAGTTTTCTGCATTATATGAGGATTTGTTGAATTATTGACAAGATCAACTAAAACACTTCCCTGGGTTGATTTTTGTGAAGCGTGATTCAAAGTTTATAAGGCGAATAATTATCTGGTTATCACAGTATTTCATTCTTCCCAGTGTTTGATTTGAACACTGTTTTCTATTTTTAATCACTCCAACGGCTTAATTTTTATTTATTTATAAATTCTGCAAATAAAGTTATTATCCTTTGATATTGATGTGTTAGGCACCAGGAATTCTCTTTAAAGTCTACATTAAGATTATTTTATAGTAATACAAAGCATTTATAGAGAGGAGCTACAAAACCTCCAGAGGGCAGGGGTGTAGGAACCAAAATTATTCGGGGGGGGGGGGGGGGCATACAGCTCACTTGATACACAGAACATGTAACAGCTTCTGTATGCACACATACACACAATGAGAAATCTGGGGGAGTTGTCCCCTGCCCCCCCCCCCCCCCCCCCCCCCCCAGTTTCTACACCCATGGCAGAGTAATCAAAATTATTTTAATATTCATTTTTATGTATTAATTGGATAATTTTTCGCTCATTTGGTACTCTGTATTATTACTACAGGTAATGCAATAAGTGAAATACTTTTTTTGTGGCTGGGAAGGGAGCAGCAATATTTATTAAGACTGAAAAACATTCTTATAGGGAATAGGGGTATTCCTTCATCCCCTCCTAAGATTACACATGCTGATCTCTAGCAAGTGCAGCAGGATGAGGTTTTCAGCTTGTAACACAAAGCATGTTGAATAAATGTGCTTGGCCTTGGAAGTCCAGTCAGCCAAGCACTTTAATTTAACTTGCTTGGCACTCTGGAGCCTAAAGCACCACAGAAGTATTATCATGACACTTTTTTACCATCCCCATTAACACTTGTGGACCATATACTCAGTGATTTATTAAGCCAACTGGAGACGGAAAAAATGGAGCTGCATGGGGAAAGGTATACAGCACCCACCTGAAAAAGAAAACATATCAGATTGGTGGCTGGGTAGTCTTGAGAAGCCAGGACCCAAGAGTTTATTATAAACAAGAATGTGTTTATTCCTGATACCACTTGGGACTTGTAGTACGTAATGAACATCAGTTTCCTCTATGGAAGAAGTGTCACCTCTGACCAATAGCCCTACATTGTTGCAACTACTCCACAGGTGGAGTCCAATAGCTACATACAATGGGCAGCCTCTAACCACTCCATATTCTGCACAGAATTGACTTGCAAAAAAACCCTGGGCCTGAGGAGAGGGATCCAAGGGCTGTTTCACGAGGGTAACCACAACAAGACCCTATCCAAGAAGTCAGCAAATGGACAGAGGGACACTTGGGATGTTTCACCTTACTTGTATGTGAAGTGCCACCACATATGCTTATCACCTACTAAGTGCAACAGGGTGAGTTTTTCAGTATCAACACCAAGCACATGAAATTAGCCTGCTTGGCTCTGGAAGCCCAGTCAGTCAAGCACTAATTTAACATTCTTGGTTCTCTGTACGAGTAGATAACCATGATCGTTGTTCTTACATCAGGGTAAATGGTGCAGTTATGCTTCTTGGATGGGAACACGTGCAATTATTAGAAGGGCACTTTTGTTGTTTGGCTTCTTTATCTCCCTTCTCTCATCACTGTTTGGATGAGCTGGAGCACAAATCTTCAGAGATAGTATCACAGCTTCTAGACTTCTGAGTTACACTACGGTAGCTTACTGCTCATCGCCCATATCACAGCAACACCCTTGTAAAACTACACTTGATAATGGGCAAAATGTATTTAGAAGATAAAAAAATAACAAAACAGACTTTATTTTATGATGTCATGAATACAATTATGCTGTAGTGGAAGCTATCATTTTCTTTTCTTCTGATATCCTGAAGTCTTTGAATTTAGAGGACACTTTTATTGAAACACAAAACAATGATAGATAAAATGCTAGTTCTTTCAATAGGACTTATGAAAATCTGACTAGTGTACAAGGACACAACATAATGAAGAAGCTCAGAAAATAAAATAGAATCCAAGTGTACTTAATAGTTGCATATAAAATATGAATAAATATTAATATTAAAAATGTAAGGTCTGTATTTAGTTATTTTTTGGTTACGATCATGTTTATTTATTTAAAAGAGCATATAAAAATATCTAACCATCGTCATGTATGAGGATAAGGAAAGATTGGGCCGGTGCATGATAGGACCTGGTGAGCTGCGTCTTCGATGTTTGTTTTGATCCATGAAACAAAGGAAATATAATCAGAAGCAACGACTTACAAAAAAGGTGAAGCAATGAAGCTCTATGCAGTCTGCGCAGTGAAAAGTGATCCAATTATACTCAGGGAAGCCATCTGGAATAAAAAAAAGAAAACCGCATTACTGTAATTAAACACTCAAAGATAATGTACTGAAAGAGAAGAACATCTGAATTTAATAAAGACTTTTATATAAACAATATTACATTTGTAATCTGAAATATTTTTTCTTGGTATGGAAACAAAAAAACAAAAAAAACTTGCCGGATCTACCTTTTTGTAGTCCCTAGGCAGTGAAGTGGAGGAGCCCCTGTGAGTGAGTACACAAGGTATGCACTGACCCATTTTTGCCATTTCTGTACTTGTAAGTTCCTTTTCCTGTTGTAACTGTCTTGTTCAAGTTGGTTACCCCCTAGCAGCCAGTCTATGAACTGCAGAATTTAGTTTCTTTAAGCCAGGAATCATTTAAAAAAAAAAAGTGGCGCCCCTCACATGGAAGTGCACCTAGGCAACTGCCTAGTTGGCCTAATGGGTAATCCAGCCACGATAACAGCAGACCTGTAATTGAGTTATCAATTAATAACAAATATTGTATCCAAATACAAAATGTTTTTATTGATCTACCTTTTTTCCCTTCCCTTTCCTATTTTATCACTTTTTATTTTTTGTAGCTTTCCCATACCCCCCATTAACAAATTGTGCTAAATGATACTTTTTCACTTTCGCTTTATTGATATTATTTTGAACAATGTGTTATTATATATATTTTTTAAATAAAAAAGAAAGAGTTGAAGGAAGCTTGTGAAATAAAAAAAAAGTAAAAAATTGTTATGGTTTAGAGTTTTTGGAACACAGAAAAAATAAATAAAATAAATTGCGTTTAACAGACTTCTATGAAAATGTCTGCTTTGAATCACAAATTTTCAGCACAATTATAAAAATCATGTCATATTACTAATTTGGTATAAAATATATGTTTTGCCTACATGATTATATATATCATTACTAGACTGCTATATGCGAAAAATGAAACCGTCAATCAAGTGCAGATGAAATAATCAGTATATATATATATATATATATATATATATATATATATATATAAAAATATATATATATAGGAAAAAACTAAATATCAAAAATTAAACCTGTATTTCTACTAAGGAAAAAGATGCAGGAAATCATTATTCAATACATTATTATATTTTTACTTTAATTTACTTGTCACACCTATGATACATATATATTTGTTTATAGTCCAATAAATCCAACCATACTCTTTTCTGAAGTTTTTTAAATATACAGTTCTAATATTTTTTTCACGGGCAAGATTGTGGTAAAGTGTGAGAAATATATATATATATTTTTTTTTCTATTATTAAACGTTACAAAATACATACAAAATCAATTCATATTCAATATCAAGAAAAATAGGAGATAGAGGAAACATATTAATAAAAACCATACCAACTAAGAATTTTCACCTTCTTTTTTGAATTGTATAGTTATATAATAGTAATAAAAGTTCTCTCCCTTTTTCTCCTTATATTTTTCTATCATTCTTCTTATTTTCGTACAGGATAAAACATACATTAACAATTACATATACCGCATATACAAACTTTCATTCTTACTCCCAATAGTATATCTATTTGTTCTTCTCTCCTCCTCGTCTCTCTCATCATCATTATCAATCATCAATGAGAATGAGAGAAAGGAAAGGTATGAGAAAGTGAGAAAATTGAAGGATACAAAAGGATTCTACATACTCCTTTACCCATTATCCCTTATAGGTATATCCTTTCTTTTAGCTTTTCTTCGTTACTGCATATATTTCTCCCAGGTATTCCAATTAATTTTATTTTTATCTTTGGAACCATGAGTATAATTAGACTTCATCAATTCTTTGTTATGATTAATTTTATTCAAGACTTCACTCCAAGATGGGATTATAGGCTTTTTCCAGTATTTCACTAATAAATATTTAATAATTAATAGAATATGTGATATCAATAGGTTATCCTTAGGAAAAGTTTTATCTATCTGTAAATGAAATAGAATTACTTCTGGGGAGCACGGACAATCGGTATTTAACATTGATGTTAAATGACTACAACAATCTTTCCAGAACTTTTGTATTTTTATACATTCCCACCACATATGGGCTGATGTGCCAATTTGGCCACAGCCTTTCCAACAAAGTGGGGAGGACAAATGATTAAATTTATTAATTGTGGCCGGAACTAAATACCACTTTTGAGTTATCTTAAAATATATTTCTTTAAGGGAGCTATTTATCGAGGATTTTTTAATTAATCTTAAGGCTCTTATCCAATCGTGGACTTCACAATTTAGCTTAAATTCATTTTCCCATTCCTTTACCTTCTTAGATTTTATATAATTCAGACCTTTTTTCCTTATTTTATTAATCTTAGAGATGAGATGGGTCACATGACCCTTACTTAGAAGTATCTCTAATTCATATGGTTTGTCTACATTTATCAGCGGATAACCCTTGCTTTTTAGTACTTCTGCCATACCTTTATAATTTAACCAGGATATCTTCTCCATGGAGTATTTCTTCTGGAATTCTATGTATTTTAATAGGGAGCCTTCACCATATAGGTCTATAACATTTTTAAGTCCGGCTTTCTTTAGATGTTCTATAACTTTATTATTACATCCGTTCTCCAGGATGTCAATTGGAGCTGATAAGGACAGAAAATGGAATAGTCCTAATTTGTCTTTGTTTTTACCCCAGAATTTTAGTAATGATCTTATTCCTTTAGGTAGATTACCCCATTTATCTTTTACATTTTTATATTTTCCTAATAATGATCTAATTGAGGAAGAGCCCACAAGTTCTTCTTCTATGTTCATCCAGCATGTGTTCCTATTTTTGATATTCATATTGATTATATGGGATATAGCGTTATTTTCACAGACATCTTTGATGTCTGGTGTTCCAATTCCGCCAAGTTCAAAGTTTTTATTGGCTATTGTCCTTTTTACTCTCACTTTTTTATTTAAATAAATAAAACTATCTATTATTTTCTGAATGTTTTTAATAATATAAGTTGGTACTTTTTCCGGAATACATCTGAATAAGTATGTTAATTTAGGAATTATACTCATTTTAACAATATATATTCGACCTGACCATGAAAGTCTTATATTTCGCCACTCATAGAGTAATAGTCTGATTTCTTTTATTAAATCTGGTATATTATCTTCTATTATTTTATCATTATGAAACTTAAATCTTATACCTAGATGTGTTATACTTCTTTGATACCAATTGAAGGTATAGCTATTCTTTAATTTATTTATATCGTCAAAATGGAAACCACTATGGATTATATCAGACTTTAATTGATTTATTTTAAAATATGACACTTTCCCAAATTCAGTCAGTAATTCCATCAGATTATTGCAAGATTCAACTGGATCTGTTATAGTAACTATAATATCGTCGGCAAATAGCATAACTTTATATTCTATTAGTCCTATTTTTATGCCTCTGATTTTATTGTGGCATCTGATTCTTGAGGCTAATGGTTCTAAAAAGAGTAGAAATAGTAATGGAGAAAGAGGACATCATTGGCGAGTCCCGTTAGAAATTCTAAATTTCTCTGATTGAAAATTTGGGCCTGTTATATATACCGATGATTTTTCATATAGGGCTTTAATTGTTTTAGATACAAAGTTGGTCAGTCCAACCTTCTTTAACACTGCTTCTAGGAATTCCCAGCTGACCCTGTCAAATGCTTTTTCTGCATCTAAAGACAGGATCAGCGTGGGAACTCCAGTTTTTCTCGCTTGAAATATCAGGTCTACTAACCTTCTGGTGTTATCTGATGCCTGACGTCTTTGGACGAAACCAGATTGGTCCATATGTATTAATTTAGGCAGTATTTTATTAAGCCTATTGGCTATTATTTTTGCATATATTTTTAAATCTATATTTATAAGAGAAATTGGTCTGTAGCTTGTAATTTCTTCTGGGTTTTTCCCTGGTTTTAATATGTTTATGATTTTTGCCTCAACCATTTCCTCTTCTATTTCCCCTGAGTTTTTAATTTCATTGAACATATCTAAAAGACCTGTTCTAATTTCTTTCCCAAGGAACTTATAAAATAAATGATCAAACCCATCGGGTCCTGGGGCTTTATTAAAATTAGCCTTTTTTATTACTTCGTCTATTTCCTCAGGGGTTATGTCTTTATCTAGATAATTGCAGTCTTCATTATCAATAGTAGGAAGAATTGTTTTATCCAAAAATGTATTTATTTCGTCTCTAATTGAGTTCGACTTGTTTTCTATATTGTATAGTGATTTATAAAATTCTGTAATAATTTCTCCTATTTTATCTGGATGAGTATAGATTTTATTATCTGGTCCCTTGAGGCTTAATATCTTTCTTTGATTGGTTTGCTTCTTAAGTTTTTGCGCTTAAGTATTTACTTGTTTTGTTCGCCAATAAAAAGTGGGTCTGTTGGAATCTCCACAACATAGAATCTGCCTGACTTTGCAAAGCCTTGTTTATTTGATTCTTTAGTTTAGTAATTATAATTGTTCCTTCCTTGTTCGGACATAATTTTTTTTTTTGTTGTTGATTATTCAGCTCTATGTATAACACTCTTAATGGTTTACCTCTTTCTTTTCTAATGTTGGCCATTTTAGAGATTATTTGACCTCTTATTACAGATTTGTAAGCACACCATAAAGTAACATTTGACTTAACCGTATTTGTATTGGTTATAAAGAATTCTCTCGTTTCTTTCTTTAAAGATTCTAATATTTCATCATTCTCAAAAATTATTGGATCAATCCTCCATGATTTTTTTTTTTGAAAGTTGTCTTTTATATCTTCTATACCTAATGATAGAATAGAATGGTCCGACCATGTGGTCACTATTAGGTCAATATTCTTTATCGATCTTAGAGTCTTAATATCTAGAAAAAAGTAATCCAATCTTGAATATGATCTATGGCGGTTAGAAAAGTGAGAATAGTCTTTTTCATATGGATGGAGTATTCTCCAGCAATCTAGTAAATCATGTTCACCCATCTATTTACTAAATTCTTTCAATGTCTTACTAATTTGGTTTATTGTTTTTTTGTTAGACTTTCCTACTCTATCATTAATAGGATCCATTATCATATTGAAATCCCCACCTATAATTATCTTCCCTTTTCTAAATTTTGTTATTTCTTTGAGGATTTAAAAAAAAAAGCTAATTTGTTTGGTATTTGGAAAATATAAATTAGCTATGGTCATAGACTCTTCATTAATCTGGCCACCCCAGATTATGTATCTCCCTAAAGGGTCTATACTTCTGGTCTCCTCTATTATTTTTAACTCATGACTAAATAGTATGGATACACCTCTAGATTTTTTATTAAATGTGGAATCTACTCTAAAATTATATTTTTTATTACCCATATATTCCAATACCTCTTTATTCCAATGTGTTTCCTGTAAAAGTAGTATGTCTGCTTTCATTTTTCTATATTCTTTAAATGCCGTGTTCCTTTTAGAAGGGGAATTTAATCCGTGTACATTATGGGATAGTATCTTAATCATTTAGGCTTCCATATTCCTTCTTTCTACTTCTCTTGATTTTATTTTTTGTTCTATATCTGATTATCCCTTTATTATAGATAATATTTTTAAACATTGGGGTTTTCTCCCTATGTATTCTTCCTTCATATCCTTTTACCATTTTCTTTTCAACCTACTATTATTTTTGGGAGATCCAAACATACTCTGATTCATACCACTAACAAACAAACTCTGGATTGGACTTGTTTTTATGTCCATCTTGGTTTTAGGGCAATTATGCCAAAATTAGGAAATGTTAGGAGATAAAGCATCCGAAATTTGTTGTGAAGTCATGCTATTCTAATACCAAATTTTCATACACTGCAAATATATTCTCTATCAATATCAAAATATAAATTATCATATACACATATAGACAATATATTCATAACAATCTTCATATTTCTAAACTTAAACTCAGTGGAAGAGAGATATTTTGTCATTCCATCATCTTAATCGTTCTTCTGTATATTTCTATTTAGATTATTTCCTTTTTCTCTGGCTTTTTCTTAATCTTGCCATTAAGCTTTATAGACATACCATGAATGTTTTATAGTAAACTAAATAAATAAATAAATATTTAATAACTAAATTCCAAATATTATTGATAAAGTTCATGCTATATACTCAATAACCTTTGTGAGTCTTATACCCTCCTCCTTTTCTTTTACTCCTTTTTTTTTCCCCCCTCATATTTATAAAGTGCGATTGTGCTATTATTATAAATATATATCTTTCTTCCCCTAAAAGATATATTTCCTATTGTGATTGCATAATAAGTGAATCAAAACTAATATCATATTTTCTAAAATGTTATATAGCTTCTATTTGTGACCTTACTAGTGTTTAAAGACTCATATTCCTCTCTAATCAGGAAGTATATTATAAATTCATTATTCTACCAGTGCACTTCATTATTTATTATTTTCTATAATTCATCTCTATATCATCTTGCCACTTTCATTATTGGGATACTGTGTAAAAAATTGCGTATTAATTGTGTTGTGAGTCTTATATCCTTCTTCTTTTTTTTTTCCTCTCTTTTACCCCCACCTATCCATAAAGTGCTATTGTGCTAATATTATAAATCCTTTTTTAAATTAAAAAATGTGCATATATATTGTGTTTCTAGCAGATAAAGGTAGAAGTCAGTTTTTAAGACCCCACCTATCCATAAAGTGCTATTGTGGTAATGATATAAATCCTTTTTTAAATTAAAAAATGTGCATATATATTGTGTTTCTAGCAGATAAAGGTAGAAGTCAGTTTTTAAGAGTCCATTCAGCTTTTTTAAGTAACAATTTTGGAATTGTTTCTTTGTATGTTGGCAAGTCCATTTCTATGTTCCACTTGTGTAATAAGGATTATCCTTCTTTTAATGAATCCACTTTATGCCAAATTGCATCTTTCAATATTACGATGCCATGAGGAAATTTCCATCTGTAAATAATTCATTCTCTTTTCAGACTAGATGTTATAGATAAGTATTCTTTCCTTTTTATTAATGTCTGTGGTGACAAATCTTGAAAGAACTTTAGTTTTTCATAAGGAAAATCCAAGTTTTTTTTTTGATAAATAGCTTGTAATATGGCATCTTTAAATGGTAAAAAGTGGATTTTGACAATAACATCCCTTGATAATGCTTTGTTCGAGCCCTTAGGTAGAGGAATTCTATATACCATTTACATTTTTGAGTCTTCCTTGGGAAATTGGGGGATTAGTCCGCGTAAAATTTCCTCTACAAATTTCTTCAGCTCTTTATCTGGTATTTTTTCTTCAATTCCTCTTATTCTCAAGTTCTTCTTCTTTGATCTGTTCTCCATATAGATGTTTTTATTGGTAAGATCTTCTATTCTATTTTCCAGATTTTGTATGGAATTTAAGAGAATAATATTGTCAGATATTAGCTTATCACATTTCAACTCATTTTCATTTATTCTTATGGAGTTTTCTTGGATTGTTTTTGTATTGTCCGCCATCTGTTTTGTTAGCTCTGATGTGATTTTTATTTGGAAATCGTTTAACAAGTCCTTCATTTTGGTATATGTCAGAAGTTCTTCATGGGATTCTTCTCCCCCTTCCATTGAGGACTGTGATGATAGTCCTGAGGATTTATTTATATTTTGTTCCAGTATTGAAGATTCTGATTGATGTGTTTTTGGGGGAGTTAGTTTGTTTTTTGGGGAGAAAAATTGCAAGTCCGGGTTATGATTGCTTTTTTCCTTACTTTTAGACTTAGAAGATGCTGTATTTTTTCTATTCGCCATTTTGTTCTTCCTTTTTCTATACCTTGTTTCTGTTGTCTTAATATAACAATAATCTTGTACTTTAATGTACTTCCCGGGCTTTATATCCCTTCTTGGGTCAGGGAGTTGCTTCCCTTGGCCACTTGTTTCAAATTGTTTCAAACAATGATCTATAGTCAGTGTTCTTAAAATTAGCCCCTTTATCATAGATATATTGCTTGGCCTGTATACTTGCTCTTCTTCCCCTTGTAATTTGACTCTCTTATTATTTTTGAAGATTTTAGGAGATTTATACTCATTTTCTCATATTGTTATATCAATCATCCTCTCCCCTTGGTATTCTACTTGGACATATCTGATCTTCTTGGGCTCTATGGCCCGTCTCTCGTTTGGTGGTAGTAAAAGACAAATATTCTTTTTTACATCTTTATAAGTCTTACTTTCTCATTTTATGCATATATGGCATATATTGTATTTAGTTACTATATATTTGTATTCCAGTGTACTTTCCCTTATAAAGTTCTTGCCAATCACATAAACAAGAATAGTCTCTATATTCTTCCCGGCTTTTAGCCTCTATCTTTACAGGGAAATTATCAATGATATCCTTTCTTAGCAAAGTTTATCTGGGAGTGTGGCTGCTCTTCTAATGACGGTGTCCAGACTATGTCCTCCGTCTCTATTTGTAAGAGAATTAGCTTTTGTCACATCTTTCAGACAGGGGGATTACTTTACATGGCATAGCAGGGAGAAATAAAGAGCTGCATTTCTAGTAATAGCATCCAGTTTATATACTTCTGTTAATATTTATGGAAGATATTTTTCTTATTACTGTGTCATATATCTCTTTCCTTCATCCCATAGAGTATCTTATACATCATAATTTTTGCAGTTTATATAGGGTCTGTATTTCTTATAATGCTGTGGCTTAATGTTTGTCTGTATGTCCCGTTGTAATTGTACTGACATACCTTTTTAGCTTCCTTCACAGCATGGTCCTGCCATCAGCATTCCAGTCAGAACCCTCTTGGTGTAGAGTCATATCTTTTGCCTCTATTCGTCTCCCCTTACTTGTGCCAGCCACACTCACCATTAGACTCCGTTTCCCGTTTACCGTATGATCAGCACACTTTTCTTATACAAGTTCTGCGACTTCAGCTTGCAGTCAATACATCATTACTTCCATGTGAGGTTCAGATGCAGGTTCAGATGCAGCCAGCGTATGCCGTCCAGCTTATCCACCTCCCGGTTAGTACAGGGAGTGCAGAATTATTAGGCAAGTTGTATTTTTGAGGATTCATTTTATTATTGAACAACAACCATGTTCTCAATGAACCCAAAAAACTCATTAATATCAAAGCTGAATATTTTTGGAAGTAGTTTTTAGTTTGTTTTTAGTTTTAGCTATTTTAGGGGGATATCTGTGTGTGCAGGTGACTATTACTGTGCATAATTATTAGGCAACTTAACAAAAAACAAATATATACCCATTTCAATTATTTATTTTTACCAGTGAAACCAATATAACATCTCAACATTCACAAATATACATTTCTGACATTCAAAAACAAAACAAAAACAAATCAGTGACCAATATAGCCACCTTTCTTTGCAAGGACACTCAAAAGCCTGCCATCCATGGATTCTGTCAGTGTTTTGATCTGTTCACCATCAACAATGCGTGCAGCAGCAACCACAACCTCCCAGACACTGTTCAGAGAGGTGTACTGTTTTCCCTCCTTGTAAATCTCACATTTGATGAGGGACCACAGGTTCTCAATGGGGTTCAGATCAGGTGAACAAGGAGGCCATGTCATTAGATTTTCTTCTTTTATACCCTTTCTTGCCAGCCACGCTGTGGAGTACTTGGACGCGTGTGATGGAGCATTGTCCTGCATGAAAATCATGTTTTTCTTGAAGGATGCAGACTTCTTCCTGTACCACTGCTTGAAGAAGGTGTCTTCCAGGAACTGGCAGTAGGACTGGGAGTTGAGCTTGACTCCATCCTCAACCCGAAAAGGCCCCACAAGCTCATCTTTGATGATACCAGCCCAAACCAGTACTCCACCTCCACCTTGCTGGCGTCTGAGTCGGACTGGAGCTCTCTGCCCTTTACCAATCCAGCCACGGGCCCATCCATCTGGCCCATCAAGACTCATTCTCATTTCATCAGTCCATAAAACCTTAGAAAAATCAGTCATGAGATATTTCTTGGCCCAGTCTTGACGTTTCAGCTTGTGTGTCTTGTTCAGTGGTGGTCGTCTTTCAGCCTTTCTTACCTTGGCCATGTCTCTGAGTATTGCACACCTTGTGCTTTTGGGCACTCCAGTGATGTTGCAGCTCTGAAATATGGCCAAACTGGTATCAAGTGGCATCGTGGCAGCTGCACGCTTGACTTTTCTCAGTTCATGGGCAGTTATTTTGCGCCTTGGTTTTTCCACACGCTTCTTGCGACCCTGTTGACTATTTTGAATGAAACGCTTGATTGTTCGATAATCACGCTTCAGAAGCTTTGCAATTTTAAGAGTGCTGCATCTCTCTGCAAGATATCTCACTATTTTTGACTTTTCTGAGCCTGTCAAGTCCTTCTTTTGACCCATTTTGCCAAAGGAAAGGAAGTTGCCTAATAATTATGCACACCTGATATAGGGTGTTGATGTCATTAGACCACACCCCTTCTCATTACAGAGATGCACATCACCTAATATGCTTAATTGGTAGTAGGCTTTCGAGCCTATACAGCTTGGAGTAAGACAACATGCATAAAGAGGATGATGTGGTCAAAATACTCATTTGCCTAATAATTCTGCACTCCCTGTATGTCCGGTAGACGCGAATCTTTAGAGCGCTTCTGTGCATGACTTCCTGGCTTCCTGACTCTCCTACCACAGGCTCATTTTCGCGCCTGTGGACTGTCCATTTCCGGTACCGCCCTCATATATGTTTTGCCTATATGATTATATATATCATTACTAGACTGCTATATGCGAAAAATGAAACCGTCAATCAAGTGCAGATGAAATAATCAGTATATATATATATATATATATATATATATATATATATAAATATATATATATAGGACAAAACTAAATATCAAAAATTAAACCTGTATTTCTACTAAGGAAAAAGATGCAGGAAATCATTATTCTATACATTATTATATTTTTACTTTAATTTACTTGTCACACCTATGATACATATATATTTGTTTATAGTCCAATAAATCCAACCATACTCTTTTCTGAAGTTTTTTAAATATACAGTTCTAATATTTTTTTCACGGGCAAGATTGTGGTAAAGTGTGAGAAATATTGATAAGATGCTTATGTATGTTCATGTAATTTCTTTATCATTGAACACTATGGGCCCTATTAAATTCAAGACCTTATTAGGGGTCTGTATTGACCACCATTATTTATAGGGTTAATTAAGGCCTTATGGGGGTCTGTATTGACCACCATGAGTTATAGGGTTAATTCTAGTTGCCTGGGGTTAATATTTTTAGTGCGAGTCCTTTCAGGACCTTTACGGTCCTTTAAGGACCCGCGAGGTGGGAAAATAAAAATTGAAATGCAGCAGGGTCACGATCAGTGCCGATCGGGGACCCCCGCTGCAGGGGGTTAATGTGGGGGTCTGCGGGGGTCCCTATGGACCCCTGCAGCAATCGGTTTATGTGGGTACACTTTGGGGGTCCCGATGGGGACCCCCAGCATAGAGGGGGGTTAATTGTAGGTGCTGCAGCCGAGATTGGGTAATAGTGTGCCGCGGCCCCTTTAAGTAGCCGCGGCGGGGAATGTAAAACTTTTAAATGCAGCGGGGGGCCTGATCTATGCAGATTGGGGACCCCCCCTGCAATGTAGGTACACTTCGGGGGTCCCGATGGGGACCCCCAGCATAGAGGGGAGGGGTTTGGCCGCGGCCAGGATTGGCAATTAGTGTGCTGCGGCCCCTTTCAGGAGCCGCGGCGGGGAATTTAAAACTTGCCGACCCCCACTGCAAGGGGTTAATGTGGGGGTGCTGCAGGGGTCCCTATAGAGACCCCTGCAGCATGGGGATGTGTATAGGGAACAGGGGGGAGCCTCACACTGCTGTCTCGGGCTGCTTCGAGGCAGCAAGTAGAGGCTTTAGGATCCCATGCGGGCACTTTTTGTGCCCGTAGGGGTTCTTACGAAATGCGATAATCATGCGTAGATTTAAGGCTGCGTGTGACTACGTAGCTCTCTCTGAGCCTATTCTCGGCCATTTTTTCGTAGTCATATCGCAAAGCAGGCTGCGAGAGATTCGGTACTCGCAAACAGCAGAAAAACTGCCTTTTGCGAGCCCCGAGAGAACTACGAAGGATAATTTAATAGGGCCCTATATTTGTTAGAACTATCTAACTAAACAATAAAATCACTTGTGCTGAAGTATATATATATATATACATATATATATATCCAGGTGTTACCTGGGGTTGTGGAAGGGTCCCTATCCCACCTTTCATTATCTTCCTTGCACACCTCAGTGCTTTTGGTTTAAGTGCTTGGTTTGCGTTTCTCTGCAAATCCTAGTTTTTTCGTCTCTCATCAACCCCTACATTGCAGTTTTTGGCTCTCATCAAGTCCTTCTTTCCACTAGCTCGGCGGTTTCATTCCCACAATGCACATTATTGCTCACCATCACTCACAAGGCTGAATCATATCACAGTGTCTTCCTCTTAACAGCTCTTAGCAAGCCCTCCATTGCAATTTTTTGGCTCCATTCAATGCCTTTGTTGCATTTTTTGGCTCTCATGAAACCCTACGTTGCCACAGCTCAGCGACTTCTCACCCCCAGTGCACATATTCATTGTGCACCATCACTCCAGCCAGAATCATACCACAGCAACCCTCCATTGCAGATTTTGGACCTCATCAAGCCCTACATTGCAGTTTTTGGCTCTCATCAAGCCCTACGTTGCCACAACTCAACCGATTCACGTCCCCAGTGCACATCATCATTGCGCCCATCACTCACTAAGCTGATTTTTACCACAGCCTCTCATTCCTAACAGTTTCAGCAATCCCTCATTGCAGTTGTTGGCCATTTCATATGTCATTACATTGCTTTCATATGACCATAGATTCTTTAGCTCTCATTACACACGTCCAAGCTGCTTCCACTTCCATCTCACACACCATAATCACATTCATACGTCATTCATAGTCACTACCCCGTCTTGAACCGACACTTAGATATGTCATTATGATCATTGTCCCTCATTTCACATGACCTAGTCGCTAACTCGTCTTGCCTAAGACCAAGGGAACACCATTTTCCGCCCATGACTATATGAACATTTGATCCCTCACCACAAGAGAGGAACCCAACCACAAATATATTCAGTGGTACCCAGCTTCTCAACCTCCTCGGAACTCAATATTTTCAATACTCAGCCTGTCTAGATGAGCAAAAAACCTTGGTACTCATTACATCACCCTGGTACTCATTTTATTTGCTAAGTCCAATTTACATTACTCCTTATGGGAGTTTGGTACTCAACCTTTTATGGTACTCAACCTGCTGTTCAGAATTAATTAAGGCTGAGAACCAAGGTACCACAGTATAGCAAAAGTGGTCCAGGGCAGCAAAAAAATCTGAAGTCCAGTGCATGTGTGCAAAGTAAATTGAAATATTGGTTGAAATAAATCATGCAAAATAAAAATTCTGGAATAAATCTGAATAAATAATTATTTTAAGATTTATAATGTACTTTTGTGATTTTCCAAGCTCCCAAGAACCCATAAATCTGATGGCTTGTTAGGTTGTGCTGAGGATTTCTATTGTATTTGCCAATTGCTAATAAGTGAGGTTATTTTCACAGATTAATTTGTCTGCTTACGATTAAAATCATATTTTGGTTGCTTTTTTTTTAACATACTTTACTTTGTAGCCACTAAATTGGAAGAAGGATTAGAAAACTGAGGTCCCTGGTGTACAGTACACATTCTTTTTTAATAATGCAATTTTATTAATTTGCTGCTACTACTAATTTATAATTAAATAGTTATTGCAGAAATGAGCATGCATAGTCTTCAGTTTGTACAGGCAACTACACTCAAGATAATGGACCCAATGCCTCTGGATAATCAGTAATTAATGGCAAAGATCTCTCATAAACAAAATCTCTGTTCGTAGGTGGATCAAAACCAACAGCTGAGCAGGGTGCATATATATATATATATATATATATATATATATATATATATATATACAGATCTGTATATAAGTGGTGAAAGAAGTTGGGGGGGGGGGGGGGATTTCACCTCTCACACACTGATGTCCACCAAAGAATCATGGATACACAAAATTTAAATTAGGCTCAAAATTATCAAATGATACAATGTATGTATTTCTTTCATTGTACAGTGATCCTTTAAATAAACACAAGCTGTTAAATTAAAGGGATTACAAGTTTTGGTTTATATTATTCCATCTATGCCTTCCAGTTACGAAAAATACTTTGTGGGTCCCAGGAATTTGGAAATTTGGAATCTCCCAACTAAGTATTTGTAGAATCAATCTGGATAATTTAAATTCTAGTTTCAGACATTGGTGAGCTCTGTGTTGGTTTATAATCAAGTTACCCAGTAAGGAATAAGTGATTTTTGAAGTATATAACAGTTACTTTTATATGTTTCTTTTGTTTCCATTTTTATGGTGTTGCCCCTCTACCTTCATTGGATTAATTTTAAGATCTGTATTGAAATGAAAACTTGATATAGTTTTTTCAGACGATTCTCTCTTCAGCATTGCACTTATAGTGTTTAAATCTTGTTATTGTGAAGCCTAAATATTGGACTATTTTTTACATTTTCATATATAACATATACCACCAACACAACGATCTCCATTGGCTGGAGCCTTGTTGTGTTAAAGGTTTCCCTTGTTGAAGAGTTACTGACTCTTCTTAAAACCCTTAAGACCTCAGCCAAAAGCCACACATGCTCCTTAATTACCTTATCAGGTAGGATACAAACACTCAACTACAGGCAGATCTTTGAAAATGAATCTAATATTGAATATTGCTATTATACCTTTAAGAAATAGGAACGTTATGGATGAGAAAAGCATGATTAAGCTCCTCTTCCCAGAGCATTACAGTGGTCCTTTAATGGAATTAGACAGAAAGAGAGGGAGGTACTTCATAGATAATTTATTCTCAAAATACCCTCATAGAGCTCATAAATCTATTACTCCCTGACCTATTATTTTTATTTTTTTGTATACTTTTAATATCTGCACTAACTGGAACCTTTGATGTGCCATTATAATATATATTTTTTAAATTTCTGATTTTCTATGGGAACCAAAAAAGTTATGTTTCAATGATTTAAACTGTGGGGTCAGCTTATCTTTAGAAAATAGATGGTTGACGTGATAGATGTTTTGAGATATGTCACATGCACAGTCTGCTGCTTTGTTTGGAATTATACATTTATTATTGTTAATTGTGATGCTCTGAAAGTCTATACAATGTTACATTCATTATTAGGTCTGCTGACAAAATAAAGAAGACTCCCAAGGAGAAGTTATAGAGGGGTCTCCCCTTGTGACCAACTTTCAAATAATGGGAATATTATACACATAAAAAGTGAGAATCTTGGAGAAGATGACACATAAGTATTTGTGAAATCAGAATCCCGTGATTTCCGTATTTTATACACTGTCTCAGATTACGTGAAGCAGTCAAGATGCCCAGTATGACCTAGTTGTATTGTCTAAATATACTGTTGGACCAAATTCAACAAACATTTGTGCCAAACATCTGAGTTTCTAATCTTATCGTTAGTGAATTAACAGCTTTATAATCATAAAATATTTGTATAGAATGTTCCATCTTGTAAGGCTTCAGCACTTGCTGCTAGCTCGGAGCCTGAGTTCATATGCTCATCTTATTCTGCATTGGAAGGAGAGGATAGGGAGGAGGGGGTTTATTATATCACTGGATATTTTAATAATTGGCAGTTTCCTCTTGGACATGCTCAGGATCTGGCAGAAATGTGAATGCCCTCAACATAAGCCAAGATGCCCAGTATGACCTAGTTTTATGGTCTAAATATACCTCTTTGGACCAATTTCAACAAACATCGGTGTCAAGTGTCCGAGTTTCTTCCACTTAGACTTTATTGTCTCTTTAAACATTATAGGCAAATTGTAACCAGAGAGAACATGCAGTGGTGATTTTATTTTCTATACAGTATTTTTAATAACTCCACTTAATAATGAGAAAAAGTACATTTCCCAAAAAAAACATATACATACAACCTTTACATTTGTAACTTGTATGCACAATTTTGTTTTTTAATGCAGAGGTCTTACTAGGTTCTCAGCTGATTGTGTTCCTTTTTTTTGCACAGGACTGTATATAGGGTGTAGGATTTTGGGGTGGGGTGGGGGGTATATCCACCCCAGGTTATCCATATGACCATCAGCTTCCCCTCATCTCCTGCCCCTTTGACTTCTTTCTCATTCCCGGTTCTCACAGGACCTAACCAGATTAGCTCACAAAATCTTGCACGGTCTTGAATACAATCTGAGCAAAAGGAGAGGAGGTGAGGGAAGTTACTGGGGAACTGCTGGGGAGGGACAGAGACTAAAAGAAGCACAAATGAATTACTACAAGTAGAGATATGGTACTTATACCTGGATATATATATATATATATATATATATATATATATATATATATATATATATATATATATATATATATATATATATATACATATGGGGGGGGGGGGCGGAGTATTTGATCCCATGCTGATTTTGAACGTTTGTCCACTGACAAAGAAATGACCAGTCTATAATTTTAATGGTATGTGTTTTTTTAACAGTGAGAAACAGAATAACAAAAAACAAAATAAGAAAAATGCATAAAAAAAGTTATAAATTGATTTGCAGGTCAGTGAGGGAAATAAGTATTTGATCCCTTATCAATCAGCAAGATTTCTGGCTTCCAGGTGTCTTTTATACAGGTAATGAGTTGAGATTAGGAGCACTCTCTTAAAGGGAGTGCTCCTAATCTCAGCTTGTTATCTGTATAAAAGACACCTGCCCACAAAAACAATCAATCAATCAGATTCCAAACTCTTCACCATGGCCATGACCAAAGATCTGTCCAAGGATGTCAGGGACAAGATTGTAGACCTACACAAGGCTGGGATGGGCTACAAGACCATCGGCAAGCAGCTTGGTGAGAAGGCGACAACAGTTTTTGCAATTATTCGCAAATGGAAGAAACACAAAATAACTGCCAGTCTCCCTCGGTCTGAGGCTCCATGCAAGATCTCACCTCGTGGAGTTTCAATGATCATGAGAACGGTGAGGAATCAGCCCAGAACTACACGGGAGGATCTTGTTAATGATCTCAAGGAAGCTGAGACCATAGTCACCAAGAAAACAATTGGTAACACACTACGCTGTGAAGGACTGAAATCCTTCAACGCCCGCAAGGTCCCCCTGTTTAAGAAAGCACATGTACAGGCCTGTCTGAAGTTTGACAAGGAACATCTGAATGATTCAGAGGAGTACTGGGTGAAAGTGTTGTGGTCAGATGAGACCAAAATCTAGCTCTTTGGCATCAACTCAACTCGCCGTGTTTGGAGGAGGAAGCATGCTGTCTATAACCCTAAGAACACCATCCCCACCATCAAACATGGAGGTGGAAACATTATGCTTGGGGGTGTTTTTATGCTAAGGGGACAGGGCAACTGCACCGCATCAAAGGGATGATGGACGGGCTACCTTCAAATCATGAATGAGAACCTCCTTCCCTCAGACAGGACATTGAAAATGGGTCGTGGATGGGTATTCCAGAATGACAATGACCCAAAACACCCAGCCAAGGCAACAAAGGAGTGGCTCAATAAGAAGCCCATTAAGGTCCTGGAGGGGCCTAGCCAGTCTCCAGACCTTAATCCCATAGAAAATCTGTAATTGGAGCTGAAGGTTCGAGTGGCCAAACATCAGCCTCGAAACCTTAATGACTTGGAGAGGATCGACAAGGAGGAGTGGGACAAAATCCCTCCTGAGATGTGTGCAAACGTGGTGGCCAACTATAAGAAACGTCTGACCTCTGTGATTGCCAACAAGGGTTTTGCCACCAAGTACTAAGTCGAAAGGGGTAAAATACTTATTTCCCTCATTGACCTGCAAATCAATTTATAACTTTTTTGACATGCGTTTTTCTTTTTTTTTTGTTGTCACTGTTAAAATACACCTACCATTAAAGTTATAGACTGATCATTTCTTTGTCAGTGGACAAACATTCAAAATCAGTTGGGGATCAAATACTCCCCCCCCCCACTATTAATTAAATATATATATATATATATATATATATATATATATATATATATATATAAAAATATATATAATGTATATATATATATATATATATCCAACTATTGATCGAAATTAGCTCAAGGCAATTCTCACGCAAGCTCATGATGATGCCCCAAATGCCCTGACATTTCAACATCCTATGCACTCCCGGAGATACACATAAAGATACGTCCGATACCAGGAAGGCCGATTATCTCCAGGAGAGGGAACCTTTCAGAAAAAAATAGTCAATTAATTGATTTCAATTTGAAAAATCTTGTAACATGTCTTCCATCACACATCTTGACACTTTAACAATCCCTCCTAACTCTTTCTTAACTAGTGTGGACATTGAGCAATTGTACAGTAGCATACACCATCAACTAGAGATTAAAGCTACAGATTTTTTCTCAGATATGAAAAGCAAATAAAATAAAAAATGGAATTATTTAATTATTACTTTATTACAATTTGTTCTGACGAGAAATGTCTTTGTTTTTGATGGCCAATGGTATAGACAAATTTGGGGGACAGCCATGGGCACGGCTTGTGCTCCGAATTATGCTAATCTATACCTTGGTTTTTGGGAAAAGACACAAATATTTATTGATGATCAGTCATCTCTATCAGTCAATGTGCTATCCTGGTAAAAGTTCATTAACAACGTGCTTATCACATGGGGTGGAACAACAAAAGAGTTTACTGAGTTTATTAAAAACTCTTTGGGATCAAAAGTAGCATCTGTAATTAATAAACATACGCTGGAGTTCTTGGATTTAAAAATCTATAAAACTGACAATGGAGAAATTCACACAACAACTCACAGGAAAAGCACAGCAACAAACACACTTTTGAGCTGGCATAGCCAACATCCTGTCCATTCAAAGAAAGGAATTCCTATAGGCCAGTATACAGTATTATAGTCAGAAGGAACTGTGATTATTTTGAGGACTTCAAGATCCAGGCTGATCAACTAAGAGCCAGATTTTGAGAATGTGGTTACCTCAACAAACCACTGAAACTGGCTTATAAAAGAGCCCTAGAGATGGATAGAGCACAATTGCTTTACACAAAACAGGAAAAACCACCAGATGAAACAATCAGATGTGTTGTGACGTATAGTCATAAAATCAGGAAATTTCTTCCATCTTTAGCAAATACTGGCATCTGATCTCAGAAGATCCAGTATTATGTACAGCTCTCCCCACTAAACCATCTTTTCTTATAGACAGGGTAAAAACCTCAAAGATATGCTGACGCACAGTTTTTTTTGCTTCTGTAAGACCAAAAAGCTGCTGGCTTCATTTAGCATTTTGGAACACGTATAGTCGGTCAGGAACTTTGGAGATACACCAGTGGCCAGGCACATTAGACTCTATCATGACAATAAACTACAATGTTTGGAATTTCCTATTGTGGATAAAGCCACATTTGGACCCAGAGAAGGAGATGTATCAAAAAAGCTTTTGCAAATTGAGTGCAAATGGATCTTCCTACTGGGAGCACAGGGCCCACAGGATCTAAACTAAGGTTTTTCCTTTGGAGCCTACATCTGCATTGAAATTTCAACAATCCCAAGAAGAAAAAAGCAAGATGTACATATAACAATTCCCAACAGTTCGATCTAATGAAATGAAAAAGTTTTCTTTCTACATAACAAAACGTACTAATCTATGAGTATGGCCCAAAAGTTCTATTTAATTAAATGTAAAAGTCCTCTTTCTATATAACAAAACTTTCTATTTTTATGAGCCATGGTTTACATTTTATCATTAGAAAAAATCATAAAGATTGTAAAACCCAGCAAAAGGGTTATAAACATATGAATATAAAAGTTCCCTCTATATTATCCAAGTATTTTCAGTCTTTTCAGTAATTAACATTTGATTCACAGTTTATTTTTCCAGTTGAGTGGGTACATCATACATGGGCATTTAGAAGTCGCATTATAATATCTATGGGTAATTGTATATGATGTTATTTTAACTTGGTACCCCTATACGTTTAATGGTGATTTCATTGATATTTGCTTTGGAACCCAGGGCTTATTATTATTTCTCTATGGAATATAACGTATAGATTATCGGCATAATGAAGAAATATTTGCATCATTATCTATATTCCCCACTGTGGCTATAAAGACAATGTTCATCTAACCAAGTTGACTAAAGCATCAATATTACCTGAGTAATTTTGTTATGAACGCATTTTGGCTGTATAACTGTAATGACATAACGTTCTTTCGGCAGTCCATCAATGGAGTGGTGTGCCGGCCCCTTTGTGGTTTACCAATGGAATGGCATGCTCCTGAGAAACGTCAGTAGTCATTGGCTCAGGTGTTGAACCACGTCATTAGTGACTTCTACAGACCGGTCCCTTCGTGATTTACCAATGGGACGGCACACTCTTGAGGAACGTGAGCATTCATAGGCTCAGGGGTAAAATTATGTCAGTAGTGACGTATGAAGCCTTACACATTTAAATAAGCCCGCAAATTATGCTCCACTAGACTCGGCAGCCTTTGAGAAAGTTACATGTGATAGTAACGAAACCGGTCAGGCATAGAGGTTTTCTCACCGGACATGAACGGACCAAATTAAGCAGATGGTATCGTTGATTCACTAATAATTTTTTTGTGATGTTGGGTACGCGGTTTCACGTTTCACTTCCTTGCTGACCATCAATAGTATATTCTATTCTGTATAGAGAGGGAGGCTGTTTCAGCCCCCATAAAGAATCAACGCTAGATCCGTACACATTATCTGGTTGTTGTTTTTAAATAGTTTTTATATATTTAGTTTTTCTAGCCTCTCAGCGGTTATTGTTTTGACACAACACTAGCTATTTAATTTGCACAAACTCACTTTCCTAAAGCAACCTGCAATTGTGCAATAGTCACTCACAGCATTTTATTTGCATTTTTTGTGTATCATTTAAAGTCATTTCACTTATTAGTATTTTCTTGACTGATATTTTTCTTCTAAGTATGTGCTATGCATGCTCTTGTATACAAAGGTTTTTTCACATCATGAGTTTATACATGGCAATCAATGCCAGTTTATAGATATATTTTAATATTTTAGATATCTTCTTCTTTCACATTATAGTGGTTTATATTTATTTTGACACTAGAATATTGCCCGCCAAAAAATTACGGCAATGAAATTGTAAGTGAGCTAATGCTGTTTACTGTATGGTAATCAAATAAATAATACATTAATAAATGAATATACTTTACCTATTTTGAAGTAATATATGCAGGAAGCATTGTGTTGAAGAGCTGGCAATCTGTTTTCATGTTGCTGCAGCATACAATGTGTGTTTTCAGTGCTGTGGAGCTGCTGTGTAAGTGTCAGCAATGTGTGCAGTGTGTAGTGTAATAGTGTGTGTGCGCGAGGGGAAGCCGTTAGGGTAGCTGTGTACTTCCGGATTGTGTAAGTTAGTGTTGTAAAATGGTGCCTAATGTGTGGTACGCAGCTGTGGGTGATTTTGCGTTCTTGTTTTCAGATCTCGTCCGGCTTTTTTGGAAAATCTGTATGTGTTTGGTGGTGTTTTGCGTCTTTAGGGTCCTGAAGCCTTGTTTTCGTTTTTTTCGGCAGGGACATTTTTTCTCTCGCTTATGTGATTTTCGGGTGTTTAAACTTTGTAATTTGGACTTAAATTGAGGTGTAACTTCACTTGCAGAGGTCCTGGGTGCCCCCCCTTGATGTGGGTAAGCTTTTTATTTGTTTGTTGTGTGTATTTATTGTGTTTCTAATGTTTTCAGGTTCGCACGGTTCGGCAGTTAAAGTCATATCTTTGCGAGGTCGTAGTGTTTTTTTTTCTAAGTCCCGCGTCTCGTATTTGTTTGTCGTAAGTCTGTAAATGTTGCGAGGTCCGCAGTTGCTGGCAAGGTGCGCCTTCGGCGCTCCTTGCCAGCAACTGAGGCCCTCGCTATGCAAGGTCCGCAGCGTTAGCAACGACCCGCTTGCTCACAACTATATATGTGATACCGTTAAGTGGTGCAAAGCCTCCTTGCAAGGGTATAGGCATAACAGGTGGAGACTCTCTCTTTACAGTACTATTAAGCTATTCCTTATACTATTTCTAGGCCATTAGGCAATTGTGTACAATCTAAAATAAGTAGTCACATTTGCCATATACATTGGCGGGGTTATTGTTGTGACTAACCAACATACTTTATCTACTTTTTCTTTTGTTGATGCTGTTATTTCTATCTCTTGAGTGGTCTGCCTATTACTCTTATTGGTCCCTATTTAAGTTACAATGAGATATATTTTGGCTACTTTTTTTCATGCTTATAAATATTTTTTTGAATTAAAGTTATTTTGTTTATTATTTACTCCCATATGCTTATATAGTGTTTTGACAAGAACCTAGTTCAAGCCTACCCCAGCAGGACTGTGTAGTTCTTACTACCTCTGTTACAGAAGATGGCCCAGGAAATCAGGAACACCATACAATCCCTTAGAATTAGGATTATTGCACAGAATGACACTTACACCTTGTCTATGTAAGCACGGATATCACTGTATACCTTTATTAATTGGCACATTTTATACAATGTTCTGGCACATAGGCTGGCCAATCAGGAAGCCTCATCCCTAAATAATAGGCTGCCCCTTGTTTACTTGGAAAACCCTATACCTCAGTTCAAATCAGATTTTTAATCTCCTCCTGTTAATTATATTTAGGTGGGATAAGTGAGTTATCCCAGATAACAACATTGTAACATAATTGTCTGCCCCTTGCTTACTTGGAACCCCTGTACCTCTGATGAAATCAGACTTTTAATCTCATCCTGTTGATTATATTTAGGTGGGCTGAATGAGTTATCACCAGATAACAATATTATAACATAATAGGCTGGTGCAATAGCCTGCAGACTAGCTAATATGTTTATTCAGAACAATTCCAATAACATGAAACCTAATACGTAAACCAACATACATACAGTATAACAGTGTAATCATATTTTAACCATAAGCACTAAGAAATACATAACCATAATAATAAAAACAGGGTAATTCTGGACAGTCAGGCCCAGGCCATACTATGGCCTGGTCATGTCATATATGTAAATAATCCCGGTACCCAACTAACCGGGATTCTCAAGCAACCGTCACCTGCATAAATTCCCCATTTTCAAAAAAATCCTGGTAAAACGGCATAACCAGCACTATCCGGTACTATCCGGCAGTTTGAGACTGCAAAAATAAAATGCTAACTTTTTTTCTAATTGTTTTTTTGGGCCACAAATGGCCCAGTTTAGGTGTTAATGCCCTTTTAAATGTATTTTGATGTTTTTTTGGGGGGTTTAAGGGTCATTTGGACACTTAAATTTGGGGACTCCCGATTAACCGGCAACTACAGTTATCCGGGAATAGGGAGTCCCTGTGGGTGCTGGGTAACAGTGGTTTTACTGTATATATATATATATATATATATATATATATATAATATAGATTTATATAGTCGTGTCTGACTCTCTGTGACCTTATGGACTGCAGTACGCCAAGCACAACTGTTGCTGTGTCTCTGGTTGTGCTTATCTATAGGGTTATCATGGCAAAGATACTGGAGTGGGTTTGCCAGTTCCTCCTTCAGTGGACCTCAATTTGCCTGACCTTTCGAAATGAACTGCCCATCTTGGGTGCCCCTACATGGTACAACTCACAATTTTATTGAGGTGCACACGGCCCTACACCATGACAAGATAGCGATCCAGAAGGGGATATATATACATGTACATATACACATATCCATACATATACTGTACACATACACACATACATACATATATATAGTTTGTTTGTCAGCTATACCCCCCAATTTTTTTTCGCTTCCTACGCCCCTGGTCTTGACCTTATAATAATATTGTGTATCATTTACTACCTGGTTCCATACTAAAACTAACCAAGAAACTGTTATATCATTTGTTAAAATGTAATCTATTGTCCCTTTAAATGCCCCACCCTTGAACCAGGATCAGCCCTCCACTGACTTCCTTCCATTTCTTCCTATAAAATTAGAATGGATAAATGTAGTTTCTTGTTGCTTGAGGGATACTATTAAAAGAGTACTAGATTAGCTGTACATAGGATGCTCTGTTAAGTATATTTGTCAGTGAGGGCTATTCTAGAAGCAGCAGCTTTCACTCCTCACTTACACACAGGTATGTTGGGCTGGAGGGTGCGGTGCTGACCCCGCGGAATGTAACACCAACACTTCCCTGGCTCAGTCACTCATGCCGGTCCGCTTCCAGGTAACACTGAATTGCAGAGACGTACAGTGGATGAAATCTAGGTGCCTGTAAGCATTTTGTGACATGACAACCTGGCTCCTGGTGTTTGTTGAGCCGGGAAAATTAAATATTCTATTTAAAGTACAGAAATCTATTTTATTTCTTGTTGCTTGAGAGCTCTGGTTATCCGAGAGTCTACTGTATGTATATATATATATATATATATAACAGCCTCAGAGCCTCTTATTCATGGTTTCACTGGCTAATGTTTCACAATTATTGAAAAAACAGTATTAATTACTGTGCCTACTCAGCTTTAATTGCTATTTATCTTTACGAGTTTATCTTTAATTAGCACTGATACAATCACACTGACACATTGCTTGTCTCGTTACTAATCTCTATGTTAGCTAATCACACATTCCTGACATAGATATGGCACGCAATTTTCAGCGCAAGTGCTGAAATCGCACCGACGTATGGACAATTGGGCAGCACACAAATGTGCGCTGGGCTAGAAGGGCTCACGCGCAACAGCCTGCCCCTACCAGCTTCCCTTCTCTCTCCCCCCGTATCTGTCACTGGCAGCTCTATTAGAGAGACCCCTGTCACTCATCTCTCCCTCCTCCCATCCACATTTATTACTTACCCCATCCCACGGGCAATAGTGCGCCCCGACTAATGGGCCTTTTGAGGAGCAGTAACACCCCGAGAGCCCACAGATGCCAAGCGCAGATGTCCGGGCGCACTATTGCCCATGGGATGGGGTAAGTAATAAATGTGGATGGGAGGAGGGAGACAGAGAGGAGAGAACAAGCGGGTAGAAGAAGGGAGAGAGAACAGGCAGGGGTGCAGGCAAGGGTCAGAGGGTTTAGTATAGTGTCGGGGTTTAAGGGGTCTCTCTAATAGAGCTGCCAGTGACAGATACAGGGGGAAAGAGAAGGGAAGCTGGTAGGGGCACGCTATTGCATGTGAGGTCTTCTAGCCCAGCGCACATTTGTGTGCCGCCCAATTGTTAGTGCTGAAGTCGTGCTACCGAGGGATTTGTATCCTAGGCTTAGGATTTGAATTGTATCCTTGTGAAAATAGGGAGCCATTGTATGACATAGCCAATAGGAACAGCAGATGATTATTGAAGGGTGGGATGTAGAAGAATTCATTATGGATTGAACGAGGCGAGCGGAAAGCTATACCAGGATTACTTTATTTTTTTCAGGTAGAGTACTTAACATGAATTAATTTATATATAGTCCCAACGTGGTAAACCATAGAACTGATTTGGTAAGTATGGAATGGGTTTTATTAATCCTATTAGGAGTCACTTTTAGTGAATGACAGGTTTGATATGTTTTATGTTTTTCGTTTGCAACACTATTTATATGAGTCATATTTCTGGTTAGTTTAGAAGTGTCGCAATAGTAGTACACAATATGAATAATCTTCTGATAAATACATGACACATATGCAGTGTGCTGTTAGCTATTCTTAATGGTTAATACAGTGAGCCATAATATTATAATATTACATATAATAGTTGTCAAACTGCGAGTCGTCGTCACGCTTTGCGAGCTTGCATGAACTGTGTCCCTCGCGAACCCAGGGATGCAGTTCTGTCCGCAAATGCAGACCCTTGCGAAGCATTTGTGGAGGAGGACATAAACTGCAATGAGCCGAAGCGAGTGTCCGCATTTGCAGAGGCGGAGGCTCTATGGCGCCTCACTCGCGGTTAAAAAGAACCCAGAAAAGCGGGACTTTGAAAAGAAAACATCACACACAGCACAGGGGGACAGCTAGGACATCAGGGGGTGGGGTTGCACGCAAATTAAAGTCGAATTTAAGGAGTTTCGCCACTTGAAAATCAGCTAAGCAAGAAAAAAATGGCGGACAAAAAAATTAAAACAAGGCTACACGACTCGGAAGCGCAGAAAACACAGACAAGGACCCGCGGAACTTAGAAAAAAAAATACTAGGTCGCAAAACTATGACGTTAACGGCCGAATCACATTTTTGACGGGCAAGTCGCTAGTGATATAATAAAAGTTAAGTTTTAGCACCACATGACCATTCAGATAGACAGCTTCCTTAATTGGGAAAGTGATGAGATAAGCCATGTAATCAAGCACTAGGTCACTGGCAACATGTATTAAAGGGTCTGTCATTCCAAAATCAAGTTATTTTTTGGTGTATTCTTAAAGAGCATGACAAACTGGCTATATGTTGTGTTATTTTCTAGTCCTGGAATATTGCTGCATTTATATTTAAATGATTAGTGTGCGCATATTAATTAGTTGCTTTGATGTACTAATTAGCAGCCTTATTAAATTGCAGTTCGGCCAGTTGAATAGGGCTCTATTTAAGCACATAGCATATTGTTTTTACAGACGTTTTTAGTTAGTGAAGACCTTGCTTTCGGATAGAAGTTCACTATCTGTAAAAAAATACGCTGTGTGCTTTTATAGAGCCCTATTCAATTGGCTTAATCGCAAATAAGGTTTACAGTCTTTTAGTCTCTGTGGTATACAAAATAAAGACCTTCAATATTATCAGGCAGTAATACCCCTCATCCACCCTTTAAAGTACTCTGAGCTGCACATTAGCATACTAAGCTGCACACTATCATACAGGAGAAGCAGAATCAATTCTAAATATATCAGAAATTATTTACTATAAAGACAAACTGCTAATACAATGCATAGTTTTATTGCTGTTTAAAAATAAATCAACTTCCTGTTGGTGTAACAGTGTCCCTTTAATATCCTAAAAATAAACAAAACTGATGCACAAGAAGAAACAAATAACTGCTGTGCTAGTATAATACCCCATACATAACTTTTCATTAGCACCTTCACACAGTTGCAAAACATCATCCAGTTTCTGAATAAGGAACAAAGAGCTGCTCTGTAACAATGTTATAAAGACATAAATTATGTCAAGAACAGAATAATATAATAAATCACAACTGCAATAAACCTAACAATCAAATAACAGGGCCGAGCTGAGGAAACTATGAGATCCAAATATAAAAATATCAGAAAATCTGCCAAAGAAAAGAGAACTTTGTATTATTATCATCCAGCTGCTCACAACATATTCCTCGCCTTTATATTGTGGTGAGAGAGGTAATGTGCGCCTGTGTGTATAAAAGAAATAAGGAGACGTACGAACACATGCCCTTTGCCTTTCTCCAGCTCTGAATTACATAACTCTGTAGAAAAAAAATCCTTTTAGACTGATTGGCTATAACCGAATAGAACGTCTCAGGAAAGTGCTGCAAAGATGCATATTCATAATATAACAAATATGTTTGTTTTAAATTCTTTAAATGCACTTATTTTTTATGCCGGAAAACTTAAGTACTGCTCTATTAAATGCTAAACAAACATGGAAGCTATAATGTATACCTTTAATTTACATTTTCAAATTACTTACGGTACTTTCATTTAAAAAAATAATAGTGTTTAAAACATTTGAGCATTTTATAGTTAAAGGAACTCAGGTATAGTGCATCATCATGTAGACCAGTCATGTGTAGAAACTTGTTTTCCACTAATTAATAAATGCAAATGCAACAGTAGTGGCTTTAAAAGTTCTCTTACTAAATGGATATGGAAGGTTTCTGGATTTTAATAGATTTATAATATGCCATATACAGTAATATCCCTATTTACTTTTATGTACTTTATTTTAAGAAGTGCATATAAGCTCTGTTTTATGGCCTAGACTGAAATAAATAGTCCCTGTATGGGTCTGTCCACTGCAGTGTATGCAGACCTAGACTCTGTAGGTCTAGTTGTGCCATATAGTGTCCTAGCCTAGCAGGGACCATGTTTCATTATAAAGTTGCAGAATGTTACTGAGAGAGATGGTAACGGATTGGTTAGTATGAGACACTGCACAGTCAGTACTACAGAGTCTGTGTCTGCATACGCAGCAGAGAGCGGACCAATACAGGGACTATTTGTTTGACCTTAGGCAGTAAAGAACAGCTGATAAAGTACATAAAATTAAATAGATACACATATATATTATATATCTAGTAAAATCCAAATAAACTTCCATATTTCTTTAAGCCTTTGTGACAAATGAAACTAAGTGATATGCCATTTACAGGGTGCTTGGTGTTTCTGGGCCTTTCACAACCTGCATAGCCAAGGAAGCCCCAGGACAACTGAAAAAATAAATGCGTTATATAAAAAACTTATAAAATAGTGAAATAATTATAAAAATTCTAAATAAACCGGTCACTCTTGTTGTTTATGTAGAGCAGGATAAATTCCACATCCATTTCATGTAAGAAATGGGGGATTTGATAACACTGAAGGTCCTCATACCATACTAAATATAGATAAGAGCGAGACATGTTTCTATTTAGAGGGAGCCAGAAGAACACAGTGTCCTGCAAGAATATAACATTATGAGTCCGTGCCAAGGAAATCTGCTTTACATATGGGAAGGGTTCATATTGTTCATTAATATGGATTATTGGATGAATATTTGAGAATATTTCAGATATTAGGACTTATCATTTCTTTGAGAAGTGAATGTTTATTTGTAGATATGAGTGTGATGGATGCAGACGTCATCAATGTATTTTGGCTCTTACAGCAAAACTAACACTTCTGTATTTCAGACGGATCTGACGAAGTGTTGACATATTAAGTAGAACTTTATATTGAGCTGTTAAACTGGGGAATTCATTAAAGAGCCAACATTAAAGTGAACCTTATATCTCTGTCCAACTAATTTCCTTCACCCCGTCCAGCAGCAATAAACCTACAAGCATGTGCGGCTATAACCTTCCTAGCATGAAATAACCACTGTAGTCAAAAAATTTAAACTTTTGAAGAACTATACTTAAAGGTGTATATATAAGTTTCATGGGTTTTGGTAAGAAACAGGCAGTGATTATCAGAAAAATATGTGTTATATAGATAAGTTCAGTGCACTTAAAAGATTATAGGCAGGAAAGTAAAATCCAGCTTTGCACACCCATAGGTAGCTTACATAACAAAGTATGCATAGGAAGACAGTCAAGTACAGAGTTCGACCTTTCAGAGCAAGTACTTGCTGCTGGATGAAATCATGTGTAGGGTGGGTTCTGAGCTCACAGCTGAATGAGACCACAAGGATATAGAGAGAAAAAGACGAAATATCTCAGGCTGCTTTGCAACACAGGAACCCCAGATTATCATACAAATGTATCATCTAACCTATTCTTTCTCCTGATTGGCCATAACGAATTATTCATTTTATGCTAATCTTAGCAGGGATTGTCAGGGGTGTCAACTATCAAAAGCCTCAGCTTGCAAATGGAAAAGATTTGACAAACATCAGGAGTTTGTAAATGAGTTTGTAAATGTTTATTTTGGGATTTTATCAAGCAAATAGTTTTTCATACATTACTGATTCTCCTCTATCAGATGCTTTTACAGTGGAAACTTAGATATGCCTTCAACAATTAGCAAAATGTTTATCGAATACAAAAAATATGATGCAGCTAATTTACTCATTTTATATGCAATTATACTTTCTGTAGAATCAGCCATTTTTGTTGCCAGTGAACTACTTCCTATGGTGGGAGGAGATTTTGAATATAGAATATAGAAATATAGCACTTAAAGAGCCACTGTAGGCATATATTTAATATATAGCATTTTGAATATTGATTTGAAATAATAAAATGTCACATACTGTATATGTTTTTCTGCAAATATGCTGCAATTGAACTTACTATCCTGTATTCTGCCAATGAACTTCCTGATGTGGGAGGAACTTCTGAATGCAGAGACAGTTTCTTTTTAAACAGCTGTAATGTAGCAGCTAAAATTATCAGTGCTCTCAACTACAATAATGAATAGCTCATTCGTTTACAAGGACAAAACAGATTAACTGAGGCAATTATTTCTATTAAAAGTATGAGAACAGCACAACCCTTAGCTGTTAGTGGGCTGGAATAGATGTGGCCCGCAGTTCATTCAAAACCTGTATTTACAGAGTGCGACGCAGGCCTCAGAGCCAATAGAAAGCGGGGAACGCCAATGATCGCCGCGGGCTAAGGCCTTTGAAAGCTACAGGAAACTGTAAGTCCTTGACTACGCTGTAGCTGAGTAAGTCAACACATCATCCCGGCCACCTCTGGCACCTGCTCTAACACCATAGCAGCAATGGCAGGGCACAACCACTCCCACACAATGGGGTCGCCTAACATGGCCTCCTGCACTATGGGGTCCCCTAACATGGACTTTCACACAATAGGGTCCCCTAACATGGCCTCCTACACTATGGGGTCCCCTAACATGGCCTACCACACAAAGGGGTCACCCAACATTGCCTACTACTCCGGGCCTTCTGCCGACACCTCAGGCCCTTCTGCCGACACCTCAGGCCCTTCTGCCTACACCTTGGGCCCTCCTGCCATCAACTCGGGCCCTCTTGCCATCAACATTGACCCCTCTACCGTCAACATCGGCCCTTCTGACCTCAACACCGGCACCCCTGACTTTGAGGGAAATTATGGCCCGGTTTTACAGGGACGACAGGAAACATAACTACCAAAGGACTCAGAAGCTACGATTACTCCTAAGGCAGGTTCAGCTCACCAACTCGCTCCTTGTGAGCACCAGATTGCTCCATTCTGAGGTGAGGAGGCACAATTGAAGGATGGAGAGATATGAGAAACAGGCAAATATGGACAGGCAGCAAACAAGACAATTGTTGGAACCCCATCCCATATCTCTCCAGCCTTCACCACCAGTGCAAGATGATCCCCAGCCACCCAACGTAGTGGCACCCCTTGCTCAAACCCCACCAAGACGAGGAAGAGGGAGTAGGCACTTGGGAACGGAAGGTGGGGGCCCAGTGCTGAGGAGGAGGCATTAGGACCATCCCCTAAGTTCTCCTCATCATCACTCCTCAATGAGAACTAATTGGTAACTAATGTTGACATACTATTGGCTGGCTACAGACTGTGTACATATCTTGTTATGTTTAACATTTCACTGATTGATGTTCAGTGTGGATTGCCATTGAGATGAGGTGTTGTAGTCAATTCTAATAGTGTTCTGATTGATATCCTGTTCTTGTCTCTGTAGGTCTAAATAGTCCAATCTCACGACCATGAAGGCATGTTCTTCATCTCCAAGCAGTACAATACTATTATGTGAGTAAACACTAAATCCAGTGCCTATCGGGCATTCGATCACTGGCATTCACTCGAGCAGATTGATCCGAAACGCAATATATGACTACATATCTCTTCAATAATAAAAATGACTGTTGTGAGTTTCAATTACAATGAATAGTGTACATGCGAGTTGCATAGTCCCATTAAGATCTGCTAATACAAACCATACATGCGTTTTTGTTGCATGTCATCCCGTTAGCATTCTGAAAGCAGATTCATGTATTTGATTTAATCCACAAACTAAATGGACAATTACCTTGTTTGACTAATGGGTATGTGTTTAGGGATGATGTGATCAGTGTTATCTGTCTGGCCTTGGTACCATCCGTATACCATTGAGATATCAGCATGGCACAACATTTCTATGCAGATAGTGATAGTCCTCTTTGCTTGATTGTGGTCACAGTGAACCATTCCTTGTCGTATTACACATCCTTAACATATTTTGGAAATGGCGTTTGTACAGGACAGAATCAGTATGGTTATCACTGCTCGTCGATGACGTTCATGTTAATTGGTTTATTTTAGTGTGCAGAGCAAGAAACACAGCCTGTAATATTTTTGTCTACATATGCTGTTTACGGGTTTAAACACCAGTGTGTCTTTGGGGACTTGTAGCAATTTAATAGCAATTTGCGACTGTAACTAACATGTGAGACCTTGAATGTTCAGAGGCTTAGCTTGGACTGAGTTTAGATTTTGACAGCCCATAGGAATTTTCAGCCTGTAACCAGCAGATCGTTTGGCTGGTAGCTTAAAGACGCCAATTTAATTGCTGTAAGTTCTGAGGGCTCCTTTACTGGCTTCTGGAACTCCAAACCAGTAAATTTAATAGGGCCCAAGGTCTGTTGTCACTAAAGAAAAACACAATACAATAGTTAAGAATTAAAGGTTGGCTTTATCTGTATTTTTCCCTTTATCAAATTCCTCATCAGACTATTGAAAATATGGTTCTATACAGTGGGTGGATATAACTCATTTGCTTGTTAATTAACTCTTTTGTAGTATTAGATTCCTATTTGATAGCAAACAGTAAATATTTACAATATATGTATCTATATTACCTATTAAGGAACAAACAAAGATTGAATCTGCCTTCTCACACTGGTACCCACCATGGCTCATTTTAGCTAGAATTACCCCCCAATGTGATGGTATTCATTTAGTTAAATGCACTTTAATATGGTTGCCAAGTTACACCCAGAGGATCTCCTATCTTTTCCATCAGCATGAATGTCATACAATATTTGTTCATTAATCCAACTCCAAGTCGCTTTGGATAAGTCTCTATGAGCTTGCCACATCTTACCACTGGGATTTCTGCCCATTCCTCCTTGCAAAACTGATCCAGCTCCTTTAAGTTGGATGGTTTGCGCTTGTGAACAGCAATCTTTATGTCTGACCACAGATTTCCTATTGGATTGAGGCCTGGGCTGTGACTCGGCCATTCCAACACATTTACATGTTTCTCCTTAAACCACTCAAGTGTTGCTTTAGCAGTGTATTTGGGGTCATTGTCCCACTGGAAGGCAAACCTCCGTCCTAGCCTCAAATCACGCACAGAGTAGTACAGGTTTTCTTTTGTATTTAGCACCATCCATCTTTCTCTCAACTCTGACCAGTTTCCCAGTCCCCATCCCCACAGCATGATGCTGCCACCAATATGTTTCACTGTGGGGATGGTGTCCTTTGGATGATGTAATGTGTTGGGTTTGCGCCAGACCTAGCGTTTTCTTTGATGGCCGAAAAGTTAAATGTTAGTCTCATCAGACCAGAGCACCTTCCTCCATACATTTTGGGAGTTTCACACATGCCATTTTGCAAACTCAAAACATGCCATCTTGTTTTTTGCTGACCGTAATGGCTGTCTCCTGGCCACTCTGCCATAAAGCCCCACTCTATAGAGCGTACGTCTTATTGTTGTCCTATGTACAGATACTCCAGTCTCTGCTGTGGAACTCTGCAGCTCCTCCAGGGTTACCTTAGCTCTCTGTGCTGCCTCTCTGATTAATGCCCTCCTTGCCCGGTCCTGAGTTTTGGTGCGTGGCTTTCTCTTGGCATGGTTTGCTGTTGTGCCATGTTCTTTCCATTTGGTTATGATAGATTTGATGGTGCTCCTGGGGATCATAAAATATTTGGATATTTTTTTATAACCTAACCCTGACTTGTACTTCTCAACAACATTGTCCCTTACTTGGAGAGTTCCTTGGTCTTCATGGCAGTGTTTGGTTAGTGGCGCCTCTTGATTAGGTGTTGCAGCCTCTGGGGCCTTTCAAAAAAGGTGTGTATATGTAATGCCAGATCATGTGACACTTAGATTGAACACAGATGGACATCATTTGACTAATTATGTGACTTCTGAAGGTAATTGGTTGCACTAGAGCTTTATATGGGCTACATAACAAAAGGGGTGAATGCATACGCACATGCCAATTATCTGTTTTCTATTTCTCCAACTTAGACTATTGTGTTCTGATCCATCACATAAAATTCAGAGTAACAAAACATCGAACTTAAGGCTGTAACGTACCAAAATAGGTAAAAAGTCAAGGGGGTGAATACTTTTGCAAGGCACTGTATATATATTTATATACTGTATATATATATTTATATATATATATATATATATATATTAAACATATAAATGTTGATGCTTCTGCTGGTTTCTGGAGCTATACATAATACTTAGTGAAGGTTGGCTCTCAGGAGCACCTACTCCTTCTATATCAATGTATTAAACCTATTACCTTTTGCGACACAGATGTGAAGAAGCACAGTCCTGTGTTCAGTAATCCAACCTCTTACAGAACATAGGAAAGCCACAACTGAGAGTGACGAAACACGTCCGATCAGCTCTTTTTGATTTTACTTGGAGACTAAGACATAAAATTGTCTAATAGATGGTGAATATAGATAAATATCCACTCATCCAAGGTGCACCGGGAATTTAATCCCAACAGAGTATATAATTGAAGGAAGATATATCCAGTTCAGACCAGTAAAAAGAGTACTCACATGTAATAATAATAGCTCAAGACATGTATCAATAAAATATAGCTTTTATTCTTCCAATTTAAAACAAGTTAAAATCACAAGAAACAATTGGGAAATGAGTGACAAGTGAGACAAATGGAGATCTCTTACAGGTGAGTCTAGATAATGGCAAACAGTGTCTGGGTTTGGGCGTATGCAATCAAAGAAAGTAAGAGAGGGGTCCGCCAAGCCTCAGATAGCTAGGAACATCACTATTCCCCCATGTGAGCAAACAGGGTGTGTGTGGATCAGACTCAAAATTCCCAAGATGAGTCTGATAAGGTAACCAGAGTGGTATATGCCTATAGTCCCACACATAGACTCAGACAGGGGGTGATAAAGTGCACACAAAATATATATTACACTTAAGCCTCCCTCCAGCACCGCTATGCTGGGTGACAGTATGGAAAAGCAAAATAACAAATTTAACGGCTGAGTAGAAGCCCTACAGGTCCACCCTGTGGCGGGTGCCCGGTATCTGGCCCTTACTGTTTATGCGGTCTGGGGTGGCGAAGTAACAGGAGTCCCCCGGTATAGTTCAGAGTGCAGAAGGTGAGAACGTCCAAAGTCTCACCACATGCCCTCCTCAAGGCCCGACGTACGTTTCTCTGTCCTGGAGACGGATTCCTCAGTTGTTCCAATTTCTGAAATATTATATTTATATACTGTATGACCATATATTTTGGATGTGGTTGTATTTTTATACAACAATGAATAATGATGTTCCAATCTAGACACTCATTAGTTCATTTCCATCGGCATAGAAACAATAACACCAATAGGATATATAGAGGTCCTGTTACAATTCACATAGCTTGTATTAATATAAACACCTCCCAATTCCACACCGTGAGCATCTAAGTGCATGACGGAGCAGTGAGCAGAACCAAGAGAACCGGGTATACAGTGGAAACGGGTTGGGAAGAGATCAATATACCTCAGTGTATGAGGTCACTAAAGGTGGGAGTCAAACCGAAATGTATCTACATATGGGAATTGTGAGTGTTAGCCTGTGGTTATTTGCACCAGAATCTGATGCGCTCTCTCTCCCAACCCTTTTTTGTTTTTTAAACCTGTCATGTCTCCAGTACTTGCTTCATTCTATCTTTCTATCTATCTATCTATCTATCTATCTATCTATCTATCTATCTAGCCTCTTCATTTGCTACCTCCCAGCCAGAGCTGATAAAGTTGATAGTTGCCAAGGAAACTACTTTAACACAGCAATAAGCCAGTCAATGAAGAGTATTGTCTAGACACAAGCTGACATCTATCTACCTATCTATCTATTTATTACTGGCACATGTCCAGTTAAAATATGTGTTGATTAATAAATATGAAGGTTTTTTTTCAAAGCTGCCAAAACCACAAGGAAGTGACCTTCATGTGCTGTTTGTAGGCTGTGTATTTAACCTACAAAGAACCTTCTTGTTTGTCACCAGAAAGAATCACTATATTCAATCTCGTGCTTTGGTTCAGCACCAACTGTTTGCTTTGCATTGAAAGAAAATATACATTATGTGTCAGATAATCCAACATGGTATCTGATACATCATTTATCATTTACTTGAACCACATTCAAGGCTCTATTACCAGGTATGTTATGAGGTGTTGTGTCATTAAAGGTATATGGAGGTAACGCTGCTCACCTGGCTTGGCTAATTCTGCCAAACACCATCACCCCCTCCCAAAACACTGCATATTATCTAGCACACCTTTTCAAAACTTTTTTTTAATAAAAGGTCAATACCAGAAATGTTATTACAGGGTAATGCTCACAGTATGCACATACTAGTTCATACATTAAATGGTATATTTATTATTGTTCTTCCTAAAAATACTTTACCCATTATCAAGTGTTTTTATTTAATGCATTTTGCCTTCAGTATTATTACTAATAAAAGGTATTACTGTATATGTATTTCCAATGTATATGTTATTTATTCCAACACATATTATTTGCTTTTCCAGTGTTTCTGTTGAACTGACACAATTTATCATTTTTCATATATATTTGTTTTTAAATATTTCCACAGTAAATAAGAACATTTCTGTGGAGTCCTGAGGCAGCCACTGGCGATTATTCTACAGCCTTGAATGATACATTGCAAGCATGTTATTATTGTGCAGGCTATTTTAATATATTCAGCTTTTTATAGCCACCATGCTTTTATATAATATAAATATAATGACGATCATTAAGAAAAATATTTCTCATTCAATGTTTGTTTATAGCAAGATAGATAAATAAATAAACAGACAATAGGCATATAGATAAATAGATATATAGATAGGTAGATAGATAGATGCACCTTTTTAGCCAAATAACCATTATTTATACATGTTTATGGCCATTTACATGGTTTGCCTGCAGCACTAAACATGATGAGTAACACAAACATTATTACATATGTGTGTTAGGAGCAGGAACACTTAAGAAGGCTTTGCCTGGGGGGCTTCGTATGTAAAGCTAGTTTATAAATATATCTGTCTGTCTATCTATCTCTTGCTCTATCTATCTATCTATCTATCTATCTATCTATCTATCTATCTATCTATTTATCTATCTATCTGTCTGTCTGTCCATTATTATGTGTGGGTACCTTGGATGACGTTGTATGGATGGATCTCTCTCTTTCTTCCTCACTCTCCTTCACTCTCTCTCTCCTTCTATCTCCCTCTTTATCCCCTGTCTATCTCCATCCATAACACAAACATTAATATTACATATGTGGGTTAGGAGCAGGAACACTTAAGAAGTCTTTGCCTGGGTTGCTTCAGATATAAAGCCAATCTATCTATCTATCTATCTATCTATCTATCTATCTATCTATCTATCTATCTATCTATCTATCTATCTGTCTATCTATCTGTATGTTCATTATTATGTGTGGTTAACTTGGGGGACGTGGCATGGATGGATCTCTCTCTTTCTTCCTCACGTTCCTTCACTCTCTCTCTCTCTCCATCTGTCTACCTCTTTATCCCCCTTCTATCTCCCTCACTCTCCATCTATCTCCATCTCTCTCTCTCTCTTTCTCTTTCTGGGTCCTGTGTTTCTCTCTCTCTCTCTCTCTCTCTCTCTCTCTCTCTCTCTATCTATCTATCTATCTATCTATCTATCTATCTATCTATCTATGTATCTATGTATCTATCTATCTATGTATCTATCTATGTATCTATCTATGTATTTATCTATCTATCTATCTATCTATCTATCTATCTATCTATCTATCTATGTATCTATGTATCTATCTATGTATCTATCTATCTATGTATCTATGTATCTATCTATCTATCTATCTATCTATCTATCTATCTATCTATCTATCTATCTATCTATCTATCTATCTATCTATCAATCTATCTATCTAGCTGTCTCTAAGCACGGGGCTCTACTCTTTCTATATAATTATTTCTTAGCTCTTGGAACCCACACCATCATAAACCATTTAGTACATTCCAATCAAAAAATACTCCAAACTCTGTATATATCCAAATGAAACACTATTTACCCATCTATTCAGTTTTTTTCTATTGTTTGTCGATTTTAAGTAACCCCTATTTTATAGGTTGCCCCCCAGAAGTAGCATATTGCCTGTTTCCTGAGTTTGCCGTATTGTCCCCTTCCATAATAGCCACTGTGGTCCATTGGTATTGTACTTTCTGTGCTATTAGTACAAAATAAAGATTAAATTATCAAAGTAGTGCTCATAATAATGCTCTATTTGTTTCTTTAAAGGAATATAGAAACTTCCTAAGTGTTTGCAAATCAAAACATAATTTTATTAACGAGTGCGTAAAAGCTCTGTTTATACTTACTCAAACCTTCTAAACAGTCCCTGCAAAGGTCCGCCCCTGTAGCTCATGTACGCAATGTTTCTATTGGTACTACATGTACCAGACACTTACAGTTTGCCCTTCAGCAGTATTTAAAAAAAAAATGCTATTGAGAAACAGTCTGCAAGTGGCCAGTACATCTCTAACCAATAGAAACATTGCATGCAATACAATAAAGATAATAATAATAATAATAATGCTGGGACAGACCCCTGCAGAGACTGTTTGGAATGTTTGAGTTAGTGAAAACAAAGCTTTTAAGTACTTGTTAATAAAATGATGTTTGGATATGCAACAAACTCTTAGGTAGTTTATTTTAATATTAAAAGCAGGGAAACTTCACTATTCGCCAAATAACAGATTAACAATAAAACCAGCATTTAAAGATTAAATAATAAATTCAGTGCATTTTTTTAAAAACTTACATCTGTACTTTAGTGTTATTCAACCGTCAGCAAATCTGCTTCTCTCCACTTCCTATTATGTGTCTCAGGGGATGGAGAGGATCTGCCCAGGAGAATGTCCTTATAGGAGTCTTTATCTGCCTCCTTCTTCGTAATGGCTACTGCATGCAAATGTAGACCAATGTTAGCACACCCTCCTGGGCACAATCCTGTGTTCCTGATGTATGTGTGCAGTGTAGATTCTTATTTCTTATAGTATATGGCTGGGCCTACTTCAATTTAATGAGTAAATTACATTTCTATTGTTAGTGGGTGTGGATTGTGCATGTGGTCTTATTTGGGGAAAAAGTAGATAAGAGCTCTCTGTCTGGCAAAGCACTTTGTATACAAGTGTCATGTGTACAATTGCTAGCACAAGGGCAGGGTCATCAACTGCATTTGTTTCAGTCTGTCTAATTTGTATTGTCATACCCATGTTTTACTGTCCCCAATGTGTTGGCACTAAATTAAAAAAAGTAATAAACTAGGATATGGTTATATGGCAATCTCCTGATATTTCGGATAAACAATACCAATGTGTATGGGGTGGGGTTGGAATAATCCGCGATACAAGTATAGCCGTTCAGTTTTTACTATTTAAGGTTTTTTTTCTGTTTCTGTGATGCTACCTTGTCATGCTGAAGGGGCTTGTGTATTTCAATGAAGCTGTGAGCTATACAATGTAGGGTTACCCAAGATGGGCAGGTCATGGCAGAGATATCAGACAAATCACAGGATGTTTGCTTCTGGAGAGGAAAGCTATGGCAAGCTTGGACAAGCTAGTAAAATGTAAAGATATTAAACTATCAACAAAGGTCCGCATAGTTGTAACTCTGGTATTCCCAGTAGTATCATACAGATGTGAGAGCTGGGAACCAGATAATTGATGCATTTGACTTGTGGTATTGGAGATAACTACCTAGAGTCCCTTGGATCAGTACTACAGGAAATCACGACAAACTGCTCACTGAAAGCTTTGATCATGAGGCTGAAGCTCAAATATTTTGGCCATATTATGAGAATACAGGATTCCCTAGAAAAGACTCTGATGCTGGGAAAGATTGAAGGCACAAGAAGAAGGGGACGACAGAGGAGGAGATGGACAGAGGAGGTCACTGAAGAAATGAACACGAACTTGATGGTGCTCAGAGGGGCTGTGGCTGACAGATGTACCTGGCATGTTGTGGTCCATAGGGTCACAGAGAGTCGGACGCAACTGTAAGACTAAACAACAAAAGTTGTTTTTAGGCTGCAAGCTCAATACTTAATAAATCTTTTTAAAAAATGACGTTCAGAAATCATTAAGTTTTCTGTGTACATGATCTAAAACATATTAATTGATTCTGCATTGTGTGGAAAGTGATTAATCCTTTTTAATTATTGATCAGAGAAGCTAAGCTGTTTTAGATGTAACATTAATGAAAGCAGCAGCTGGCATCTGCTCATTGGTTCCCCAAGAGATGCTGTTTCTTTATATTTTTTTTTTACGTTTTAGCTTAAATTTATAATTATTCATGAGAAAGAAGAATTCACATTTACATTTATTGCTCTAATGCCTTGTGGCTTCATGTGCTCAATATATAAATTACATCTCCAGTTCGGTCAAGAATCAAATTATACATAATACAGTGAGACTATACATTCAGCAATACCCGAAATTCACTAAGCTTCAAGGAGGTGGCAACACCATTTAAAAAAACGGTATATGGAGGTTGATGGAGTATATAATATCCCTGTGTATTTATTTACTTTATATTATTGAGAAGTGCTTATAAGCTCTATTTTTACTGCTTAAAATCCAATAAATAGTCCCTGTATGGGTCTGTCCTCTGCAGCATATGCAGACAGACTAGGTTGGGCTGGATGTACAGTGCGGTGTCCTAGCCTGTCAGGGACCACATCTCAGCAGCACATTGCTAAGAGATGATCACTAATTGCTTAGAATGAGACACTGCAAGTACTGAGTCTGTGTCTTCATGAGCTGCAGGGGGCAGACCCAACCAGGTACTATTTGTCTGATTTTAGACTGAAAAAACAGATCGTATATATAAGCACTTCTTAATAAAAGAAAGTACATAAAAGTAAATAGATACACAACTATATTATATACCTAGTATATAAATAGATACACAACTATATTATATACCTAGTAACATCCATATCCCTTTAAAGTGGCACTGCTGGTGTATGGCATAGTTTAAAGCAATAATACAAACTTTAATAGTTAAATGTTATTTTTTTTAAATAGTATTTTCCTACAGTAAACTAACAATGAAGTTTACTGTTTTGAGCTGTCAGTCAGCCTTTCTGATCCTCTCTCATACTGGGGCTCATTCAATTTGCGATTTGGCCAATTGAATAGGGCTCTATATAAGCACATAGCATATTTTTTTTACAGAAGTTTTTAGTTAGTGAAGACCTTGCTTTTGGATAGAAGTTCACTAACTAAAAACTTCTGTAAATAAAATTGCTATGTGCTTATATAGAGCCCTATTCAAATGGCCAAATCGCAATTGAATGAGGCCCATTGTTTGTTAATGAGATATCAGTGCTGCTAATGAACGCCAAGCCCCTGAAGTAGGCACAGGCACATTGAGCATGCCTGGTCTCTTTTTGTGCAGATACATGTTTTACACATTTTCTACTTGATTTTGATTGCTGTACATGATGGCATAGAGCATTTTAATGACTTTAGTGCTAGTCTATGATACATGAATTTAATTGTCATGGCCAAAGTCTTCAGTACAGCGGGTGTCAATCTGACAGATTCCTCCAATAACCTGTATGATCAACTGACCAGAAAAAAAACGAAGCTAATGCTTAATTAATTTAGCATCTTGTCTTGCTGTGAGATCTAATTTTACTAATGAGGTTCTGCTTTATCATCAGAAATAATACATTATCACAAGGCCAAGTGTGTCATCACTATTAATAAACAAGATGTACACAACTAAACGAGTTGCTGATGGCAAAACGCTAATTAAGTTTTAATGAGATAAGGAATGTAGCAAGAGTTTAATGAAAGCTTTAGCAACTCGTCTCATGTTATTCTTTGCAAATGTCATTACTAGTAAATATCTTTAAATCTGAACTAATCTCTTATATTTAATATACTGGTGAACAGGGTGGGTGTCAAATGTGCCTACAAAGGATTTCTAATCCAATACCATTTAATGTACCTGCTGTATTAAATAGCTTTAAGTAAAGCCCGGGATGGATTAAGTACAAGCCAGGAATCCTATCCACACACAGCTTGTTTTGAGGTTACTGCTGTCACAACCTACAATGATGATGGAGTATAGAGGATCCTAGTCCTCTTATCTCCTGTAGGTTTTAGACCTAAGATTTGGGTGACTCAGACCAATGGTGACTCAGACCAACGGATGCAAGAGCATAGGTCCCAGCTTTTGGTAGTGTGCCTGGGAGAACCTGGAAGGGAGTCAGAACGATCTCCTCTACCAGCATATGCCCCTGGGTCAATAATACACCTGCACACAAAGTCTTGATGAAAATTATGAACAACTTCTTTATTTTTACACAAGTATTTAAACAACTCACAAAACCAGTACAGGGAGTGGCTACCCCTTTGTCCAACCCTTATCTTCCTCTTGGCCAATGGGGTAATCTCCAGAGTAACTTGATTACCTCTAGCCAATGGACTAGAGGTAAGCTCTGGAAACTTCCAGACCCCTCCCCTGGGCCGCCCACTAGGTGTGGCTACCTAATTTAGTTGGTCTCTGGCTCTCAAGGGAGAAACATCTTCCTGCCCTCTGGACTTTGCCCTGATTCTCTGAGTAGGAATCCCTGTAGACCCCCTGGGGTTATGGTGCCTGCCTGTCTGCTCTCCAGCTGTGAGCTTCCCATTGTTAGTTCTCTGCTGGACACTTAGCTAATGGGATTAACAGGCCTTTGGAAACAAAGGAGGCTTGGCTGTATTCAACAATATAATAACTTACTAATATAATAACATACATTCATATTTACAAATACAACACACAATGTTTCACACACATACAACCAACACATCCCACCAGCTCCCTCACGTGACACCTATTACAATGAGCCTAAACATGGATGGGATGGGAATATGCTAAGGGATAAACTTATAATACTTTATCCCCTAGACCACAACATAAAAATATATCCATAACAAGTGGGCCCCAAATCTTTTCTTCCACAGCAGGAGCCATGCACTTTGTCCAAACCCAATATAGGCCACTGTTGATTCATGACAACTGCCTCTCATCAGAGTGGGGCCTGTTCTTAGATTGTGTAGTAGATTTTATGAGTAGGTAGTTCACCACAACAATAATTTGATTTATGGTGGGTAAAAGAGCGATAGTAGCCCTCCACCGTACAGTAAATAAATAGTACATCTGTGTTCACATTTGAACGTCTAAAACAAGTTAAACAACCTGTTTCCTGCTCAGAACTCAGAGAGCTCAAGATGCATTAAGCACAAGCCAGGAAACTTACCCACAGACAGCAGTGTTTCAAGGTTACTGCCTCTCATCAGTGTGAGGCCATAAATATTTTCTAAAAAAACCAAAGCTTATTTCCATTATTAGTTGACATATTGTAAAACTAATGAAAAATATGCCATATATTATTATACAAATGAGTGAGGTATGATAACTATCCAAAGCATTCCCCAATAGTTGATCTATTACAGATAGGAGCCACATTTCTTATTTTCAGAGGTTGATTGCACTGGTTATATTGGGTGCCATATTGTACCCACACTTAGATCATCACAGCATCTGGATCCGAATTAAATATCTGCAAACATCTGCTCTTGGACCCAGTCCAGTATTGGGAGCCTGGTAACGCTGGGGTATAAATAGACTTCTAGTAAATTTAAAGAGACTTTTTAGTATTATATTTCCTATATGGCATTCAAGAGAGCATGTATATGTATTAAACAAGTAGTTTTTTTATGAATAAAATCACATATATAGTTGTCAGCAATACAGGTTGTTGCTAAGGTTGGCGCTGATCTGCTTTTTGCGCTAATTGCAAGGCTGTCCCCTAGTGTAGTTTGTGTCCTATGAGCGACGCTGGCGCTCCTTGTTAGGCGCGCAGTGAAGGCCTTTGTCGTTTATTGCGATCATGTGGTGTTTTTTTTTTCTTTCTGTATATGTATTTTTTCATGATAATTAATTAATTCATTAATTAAATCATAAATGAATATACTTTACCCATTTCTAAGTAGTATATGCAGGAAGCATTGTGCTGAAGAGCTGACAATCTGTTTTGCTGGTCCTGCAGCATACAATGTAGGTTTGCAGTGTTGTGGAGCTGAGGTGTAAGTGTCAGCAATGTGTGCAGTGTGTAGTGTAAATAGGCTGCGTGCGCGAGGGGAAGCCGTTAGTGTAGCTGGGTACTTCCGCATTCTGTAAGTTGGTATTGTAAAATGGCAGCGAATGTGTATGTGGATGATTTTGCGTCCTTGCTAATAGTGTATTTTATACCTCATACGGGTTTGTGGAAAAGTTTAGGGGTCGTGTAGCCTTGTTTTAGTTTTTTTCGGTGGTCATTTTTCTGTCGCTTAGGGAATTTTCCTGACGTCTTGGCTGTCCCCCCTTGTGTTTTTTTTTTATGTTTTTCGCTGTGCGCGGTTCGGCCGTTAAGTTCGTAGTTTTGCGAGATCGTAATTTATTTTTTTAAGTCCCGCGGGTTTTATTTTTTTTGTGTAAGCCCGTATTTAGTCATTGCGTGCTATAGTTTTTTTTTCAATATCCCGCTTCTGTGGGTGTTTGTAACCCCCTTGTGAGGCAATGCGGCCCCTTGCTTCGCGAGCTCCCAAAGCGTGACGGCGATTCACAGTTTGACAACTAATTTATGTGATATATATATATATATTTATGTTTTTTACTTTTATTTTTATTATTATTAACTTTTATTTGTATCATATTCCGTAGTGCTGTACAGGGGATAAGTACACGAAAAATGTTATCTTAACAAACTTCATATATATATATATATATATATATATATATATATATATATATATATATAGTTATGAAGAGTGAGGTAGCCGTGAATGTCCAGTAATCCAGATGAATAATAAGAGTATTGCAGTATATAGTGATACCTTTTTTATTGGACAAACATATTCATAGGTTTCATGCTCCTCATGAAACCTATGAATATGTTTGTCCAATAAAAAAAGTATCACTATATACTGCAATACTCTTATTATTCATATATATAAATATATATATATATATATATAATTATATATATATATATATATAATTATATATATATATATATATATATATATATATATATATATATATATATATATATACATAAACATGATTTGAGATACAGAAAAGGAAAGAAGGAACTGGATGGGCACACATCTAAATGGCATAGGGCAGCATATCCCTAGATACGCCCATGCCTGTATCGCTATAATGCTATCATTTTACAGTATAGATTCCTCATTTTTATACAACATTTTGTAATATTTTAAACATCATTTTTTACAGTTTCCATTTGAAGCCTTCTAGCCACACTAGTGTAACTCCAAAGTACAAAATATTTTTTTCTCGTCTTTATGAGTCATGCAATCCGAGATAACGGCTTGCATTGCTTTAGCTGTGACATCATAGCAGAGATGTTTCTTAGAAATGTATCATGGGGTCACAGGGAAGTTCTTTATCTCTATAATTGTGGGGAATGAAGCTTCTCCTTGTATCTTTACTCACATATATCTTAAATAAGTTCCAAATATGGCATCATTATTAAAAAATAAAAATAAAATTTTATACTTTTTAACTATATGTCATAATAAAGAATTTGTTGCTTGAATATTATTTTAAGAAATTGCAATTTGCAGTTTTTACCAGTCCATCACCTTTTGTAAACTAAACATTAAGAATAGTTTGAAATGTCATTATCATGGTAATTATCCACTAGCTGTATTGATTTCAGTCTAGAACCATATCAAATTGACACGATTGAGAATGTGCATATAGAATTTTGGTTTCTGATTATCAACTTCTTCAAGATGGAGGAGACTATGGCCCCTATTTAATTCCAAGCCTGTAATTACATGTAACCCGTCATTTTGGCTGCAGGTTACTAATTCTTTACATATATAGATGTATTTAATTGACTTAAGCCCGCAATTACAGGCTCACAGCCCCAACACGCAAGCCATGAACCCCTATGTAGCATTTCAGGGCATGATCAATTAAGCAAGCCCGCAAGCTACAATTTAGACAGAGCCAATAGTAAATGAGACCGTCATCATGACTTCAATTAAACATGGAGTTTAAACTGCAATCAATTAGTGTTTAGAAGTATGATCTGCAATCAGACTCACAATCCAGAAATATAGAAATCAATAAAGATCAATAAATCAACTGTTCTAGTCCATGTGGGTGGCCTGATATGTATTAACTTCTTGATTCCCGGGATCGATACAACATGGAAATAAAATGTAAAAAAAAAAAATGTTATTGCAGATTTGCGAGCTTGAGACTGTGGTGCAATTAATTATAATGCCTTTCATTGCTTTCTCAGTATGTTTAAGTACAGTAGTGTGTGTTTATTTGCTGCTGCAGTTATATGAACAGGTGTTTAACCCACTTGCGAGCCCTGTCTAGTACTCATATCATTTTTTTATACATTTGCCATTTATGGGTTTGAAGGCAATTGCGGGCTTGTTGAATTGTTGTAATTGAATATGGATTTTGCGTCTTTAGCACTGGTAACATTTACGGGCTTGATACATCAATGGAGGGGATAGAACAGAGTTATGTTTTCTGACAACTGCAGGGATTTTGAGCCTGTAATTTGTAAATGGAATGCGGGTAGCTAAAAGTAGCCAATTAAATATCAGTTATCTGCACTGAAGAAATGCAGCATCAAAAACTGCAACTGTTCTCAAAAGGAATAACAAAATAATTATTCATTTAAAAGGACACACCATCCGGACAAAGTAGCAGGCAGAATAGCTCAGAAGAGAAATTGGAGCACGCAGTAAAGAATAATTGCATATAAATATTAAATATGTATATGGTATTTGTCTCTAAACACATTTTTTCATTATTAACGATTTTTATAAAAAAAACAACAAAAAAAACATATGCATAAGACGTGAGCGAGCCAACTTTAAACTCATCATAGACATAGAACTTTTGCAGAGGCGGGCAAGTTGGATGTAAGGGGCAATGAGCAAAGAGCAGGGGGGGGGGGTGATGGATCTCTATAATGGGGGAGGTAATAGTACTCTGCAAATTATATATATATATATATATATATATATATACATATATATAGTTGTGGTAGTTACGATTTGTAGGTCAGGCTATGTTAAAAATTGCGGGCTTGTACATGTGCAATGAGCGCCAAAGGACTCGAGGCCCGTAAGCCTTTAAAAAAAATCAGACTTTAATGACCACCATTTTTTACAAGCCCGTAACTCGGAAGCCTTTGGAAGACCACCAAATACACTAATTAATAAAGAAGTTAACTTACAACATCACACAAAGCACAGGGGGAGAGACAGGGAGCCTGTGACTGAGGCTGCAAGCTTGGCGTTTTTAGGACAAATCAGCTAAGCTAGGAAAAAAATTATTTCTTTTTTACTGACTTAAAAAAATAACTTTTAATTTCTTGTAAATAACAGTGAGATACCACAATGCACAAAGAGTTACATTATATATATATATATATATATATATATATATATATATATATATATATATAAAACTGTATTTCTCTGAATTCTGAGCCGGATATACTTTTTTTAAACTTATTTTAGACGTTCAAATGTGAACACAAATGTACTATTTATGTACTGTGCTACTGTACAGTGGAGGCTTCTATCTCTCTCTGAAATGGTTGTTGTGGTAAACTACCTCCTCAAAAAATCTACTACACAAGCTAGGAACCGGCACCACTCTGATGAGAGGCAGTAATCTCGAAACCGCTGTACATGGGTAGGATTTGTGGCTTGTACATAATCCACCCTGGGCTTTGCTTAAAGCTGTGTAATACAGCAGACATGTGCTTAAGGGAAGACATGTTTGAAATGGTATTGGATTAAATAAGGAAGCCATTATAGGCACATTTGCATGTCCCTGCTCAGTTTCCCAGACTGCAGTGTAATAATTGTATTTCTTGGAATTCTGAGCAGGAAATAAGTGAAATGTACTATTTATTTACTATACATATAAATATAATCTCACTTACCATTCAACAATGCAAATACATTAATATCTGTTTGAATATTCAACAGCCTCAGCACAGCAGGATGGAAATAAAAATGTAAATTAAAGGGCCACTTTACAATAAGGTTTATTTAATTAGCCATATATCAATATTGGATGAAACAAAAATCCGCTGTAGCTATCAAACAAGTTCAAATTTATATTTGAACGTTAGTGTTTATGGGATAATCAGAGCTGCTTCTCTCCACCCCATATTAGATATCCAGGCGGTGGGGATGGGTCTGCCCAGGATGTTGCCCTAGATTTTTTTTCTGGCTGATCTAGGTTTGGCTGCAAGGAGGACCATAGATAAAGACTCCTAACAGATACACACCCACACCTAACAGGGGATGAAGACAAGCAGATCTACTGAAGTTTTGAACACCAAAGTTCAAATGTAAGTTTTAAAAGCTATTTTTTTCCCTTTAAATAATGATTTGATAGCTGATTAGGTATTAAATAGACATTTTTTTTAAATGTAACCTTGTCGTGCGATGAGTGAGGTCATTATCAAACACCTGGCCCATCGGTTCTGCGCAAGAACTAAAAAAGCCCCCTGCACCCATCAAACAGTTAAATACCATATGCCCAGTCAGCAAAAAATGTTGTGAGATCACGGGTTATACTACAATACCGCAGGCGCGCACAAGATATTATCAAATGGGGGGTGTTGGGGGATTGCTTGAATATATATAACTGAGTAAACACACAAATAAATGAACATATAACATGTGTAGATTATGTCCTCGTAACATATTTTGCATATTTGTAAAAAGTGTGATTGCTTTTTCCTGGTGCCGTGAGTAGGTGTAAATCAGATGATGCCATATTAAATTAACCTACATCAAACATGACTGCCAGCTGCCCACACATACATATGCTCTGTGTTTGTCAGAAAAGCAAATTAGACGGCTCATGAATCCATTGCACAGAGAGAGGTAACAGAATAGCGCGGGGGGGGGGGTGTGTCTCACAGTGAATGTGATGTTTGCTGTGCTGATGAGAAAGGGTTAATTCTAACCACTGTTGTGGTTTCTAAACCCAAGTCCCTAAAAGGACACCGTAAAGGCACCTGCAAACTCCTACCTTAAATTATCAGTTTTATAATGTGTTGTTTGCAAAAAAATTATTATTTTTTAATTTTAGAAAATATCCTCTAAAGGGACGTGGAATTCATCCCAGGCGCTCTACATCAAACCAAGTGAAAAAATATAGAGTTGGATATTGGAAGAGACTGGAAGACACTTTATAACCTAGTAACTCATCCAGCTGTACTCTCTCACTGCAGTTTTTAGACTGTGCTGGCTCAGAAAGGACCAAAAAAACACAAGCACCATTCTGTTTGCCGCAAGGCATGTTGGTTTCTACAGGCATGATAATCTCATAAAAAACGAAAAATCCTTATTGCAGTGAAGAAAAAATTAATGTAGGGAGGTATTTTAGAGGGAGTTTGTAATTTAGGATCCCTTCAGGACCTGAAAGCTTCCAACTATTTCCAGATACTCGATATATCAGCCAGTGCAGCTAAACTGGAGATAACACCAAGGTAATTAGGCGCTTGGAGGGCTTTAAAGACAATTACAAAACTGGCATCAAAGAAAAATGTTTTTCAGAAACTCTACCTGATTTTGGCTGCTCAATCTGGTGATGTAGACAGTATCTATGAGTATATAGTCCGTTTAATAGGAGCAACGGTAGGGGCTTGCAGGTATAGCAATTGTTGGGGCCCCCTTGGAGGTCCCCAGGTGGAGTTGGTGGTAGCTGCTCCCCCAGAAGCCTGAGATTGAGTGGACTAATGGTGACTGTCCCCCTAGTGAAGATCCAGTCCTCATCGGAGGGCTCAGGCTTGAAGATGGATGAAAGACCCCCCATTTCTAGGACGTGTGTGTGTGGGGGGTGAATATCTTCTGGTTTCCCTGGACCTTATGGCTGGAGCCCAAAAGATAAGGGTGTCCGCAAGCCCTCAAGGCAGGGGAACCACAGGCTTTATTGCCACACCCCTACAATGAAAATGATTTGAGGCTTTGTTCACTTGAGCACTTCCCGTGCATTCTTCAAAAAAATATAAAACTATTGCTGATAGTCTATGATGAGAGAAGTCCTGTGAAACGAGGCTCAGCCTTCAGCAATAGTTACTATACCTGCAACACATTACTGTACTTTTATTAAGTCTGATGACAGTTAATAGTATAATGTATAATATAAAAACTGTTAATACCAATAGTATATTATATATAAGGTTAATAGTATAATACATAAGAAGGATAATAATAGAGAACTGGTAAATAGGATAACTATTATGAAACACTGGAATCTGGAGGAGACCGCATGTATTCAATGCTGACCGCGCAGTAGGCGGTATGTATTCAGTGTTTCTCTCTATGTTATCTTAACAATAAGTTTAAATATGTTCCTTTTTTATATTTTATAACTCGATTTCTAAATTTTTTTGCATGTCAACGACAAATGGGTTTTCAAAAACTGCTCTACCTTATCCTTTTCTAATGGTAACTTTGGATTTTTAAGGTACGTATTCATTTTAAATCTAATGAATCATCACATATTAAATTGTGTGCAAAATGGAAATATTGAGATGAAAAGTCCTGGGAACTTGGGAGGAAAATATTCATTATTTGTTTTATCAGCATTTGAACAGGATGCACATTTAAAGTCATATGAAAATTTTCCTGTCAACGTGCTTTTTCTGTAAATATTTGCCACATCTTGTTTTACAGAGCCAGTAAATAAACAATCACAAATATCTCTACTTTGCTGTATACATACATATATTTGCATTGGTCATCTAGGCACAGGACGAAGGAGACAATTTTGAAGTGTCAAGGACCAAGCCTTTACCAATTGTTGGAAAAATGATGGCATGATATGTTGATGCTTATATTACATCTTTGGAGTTGATCCTATTAATACTTCCAACTGGTAGTTGTAATTTCTCATTTGCAGCTTCACATTACCTCATTTAACCCATACATTTTACTGCGTTCACTGCTGTAATATTTGCTATTAGACTCAATGGCGACTGGCTTCACATTACTACCAATAGCTTTTATGGGTTTTCCTGTCATTAATCTTTATTATTCATCCATTGCTCAGTGTTCACTAAATCATAAAATTATTGAACTTCGCTGGGTGTTCCAGCTGTCTGTTTATTTTTTGTTGGGTTTACTTGTAAATTTTGATATCTCCAAGCTAGCAAATCCATTATTCTACCATGTAATAAATTAATCTACTTTGGATGGCAGTGAAAATGCTCTGTAACTAAAATACAAACACATTTTTTCCATTTGCCGTACAATTACATCAATAAATGACGGGGAATCATTCAACTATATGTTATTATATATAGTATATTATATAGTAATAGCTTCTGATGTGATACAGTTTCATGGTTTGATCTATCCAGCTTGTAATGAATAATTTGAGTACAATCTCCCAAATAAAGAGTGACCACATATGAATTACCATCTTACACTTAGGGAGGCCCTAAGGAATTTGCATAATCAAATAGAAAGATGCACACCTGAGGACAGAGAAACAATTTGAAATAATGTGCTGTATGAAATGGTGCCCACTTATGTACCATTAAGGAGGAGAAGTTACCAGCAGCTAGAGATGTCGCGAACAGTTTGCCGGCGGACTGTTCCCGGCGAACATAGCATGTTCGCGTTCGCGGCGAACTGTGAACATATGCGATGTTCGATCCGCCCCCTATACTTTATCATTGAGCAAACTTTGACCCTGCAACTCACAGTCAGCAGACACTTTCCAGCCAATCAGCATCATACCCTGCCTTCCAGACCCTTTAACCTGATGGACAGCAGCCATTTTGGAATCATAACTAACTTGCAGTCTTACTGAGTGTAGGTGATACTGCATCAATAGGGAAAACCATAGCTAGGCTACTGTACACAGTGTGCAATACAGTCCTGAAGGACTCTTTTGATCTCTGCTGCAAGGAAACCCCTGTGTCTCTTCCACCCCTTATCATCGTCCTCCCCTCACCTTAGCACCCAACCCTAACACCCCTCACACTTATCCATAACACCCATCAACCTAACACCTAACCCTAACACCCCTCACACTTATCCCTAAGACCTAACACCCCTCACACTTATTCCTAACATGCCTCACCCTAACACCCCTTATCCTAACCCTAACACCCCTCACACTTATCCCTAACACCTAACCCTAACATCTCTCACCCTAACACCTAACCCTAACACCCCTTACACTTATCCCTAACACCCCTCACCCTAACACCTAACCCTAACACCCCTCACACTTATCCCTAACACCCCTCACCCTAACTCTAACACCCCTCACACTTATCCCTAACACCCCTTACCCTAACACCTAACATCCCTTACCCTAACACCCATCACACTTATCCCTAACACCCCTTACCCTAACCCTAACACCCCTCACACTTATCCATAACACCCATCAACCTAATACCTAACCCTAACATTCTCACACTTATCCCTAAGACCTAACACCCCTCACACATTTATTCCTAACATGCCTCACCCTAACACCCCTTACACTTATCCCTAACACCCCTCACCCTAACACCTAACCCCCTCACCCTTATCCCTAACACCCCTTACCCTAACACCCCTCACACTTATCCCTGTGTCTCTTCCCCCCCTTATCATCAAGGGAGGGGGGAGGATGATGAGGGAGGTGGGAAGAGACACAGGGGAGGATGATGAGGGAGGGGGGAAACAGACACAGGGGAGGATGATGAGGGAGGGGGTAAAGAGATACAGGGGAGGGTGATGAGGAAGGGGGGAAAGAGACACAGGGGAAGATGATGAGGGAGGGGGAAAAGAGACACAGGGGAGGATGATGAGGGAGGGGGGAAAGAGACACAGGGGAGGATGATGATGGAGGGGGGAAGAGACACAGGGGAGGCTGATGAGGGAGGGGGTAAAGAGATACAGGGGAGGATGATGAGGGAGGTGGGAGGATGATGAGGGAGGGGGGATGAGATACAGGGGAGGGTGATGAGGAAGGGGGGAAAGAGACACAGGGGAGGATGATGAGGGAGGGGGTAAAGAGATACAGGGGAGGATGATGATGGAGGGGGATGTTAGGTTATTTATGCCCTTTATGGATTAAAACCAGACTCTGCATCAACTATGTAATTTTCCGTGGGAGTTTTGACATGGATCCCCCTCCGGCATGCCACAGTCCAGGTGTTAGTCCCCTTAAAACAACTTTTCCATCACTATTGTGGCCAGAAAGAGTCCCTGTGGGTTTTAAAGTCCGCCTGCCCATTGAAGTCTTTGGCGGTTCGCCGGGTTCACCGGTTTGCGAACATTCGCGACATCACTACCAGCAGCATATCAGAATGGAGGGCAAACTTTAAACAGGATGTTTCCAGCATCCTCTCCCCATTGAAAATCCCAGTAAACAAACAAGGTAATGTCTGCCATTGTACATTATTATAATATATAATATTTAATACATTCTTATTTCCACCATCAAATTTAAATATCTAAAAAATCATTTAGTAAATATGGGTACCTAAATTCAAATTATAATGTTGGAGAATTCTATGTCCCTTTAAATTCATTTCTGCTTTGTTTTTATCCAAGCCCTTTTGGAACAACACATTTTTTTTTCTGGTAATAGAGAAAGCAGAAAAATCCAAGGTCATTTGGCACAACATTGAAATTAAAAGTAAGCTGGATATGTTCAAAACAAATATATTTGTGAATTAACCCTTTCGTTGACACTTCTCCTATCAAAAATATGACATAATAACTTTCAAAATTGGATATAATCTTTGGCCTTTGCTCCTATGCAAAACAACAGTAATTTTTTCCCAACAAATATTTTTCCTCCACTGGAATAAAAAAAAAAGAAACAACAAGAATCTACTGCTGCAGGCAAGAGGCAGTCTGGCACCTCGACAAGACCGGGAAAGTAAAATGGGAAATAGTGGTGAATGGCAGAGATACTAATTTCCCCAATGAGAAATAAACAACATGAATAATCAAGGCTTGGCCAGTGTTTTGTAAACTGAAACTCTGCAACATTAATCCAAGGGTTGGACATACAATACTGGTGGCTTAAAGCTACAACTAGAAACTGAATATTTAAAAATGTAACTCGGGGTGGCGGGTACAAGATACAAAAAATAAATGTAAATGTTGTAGCTAGAGATGTATTAGTGTTTATACTCTATGTACAATGGATATGTCCTCCATTCCTCCAGCCACCACTCCCTCTTTCTCCTTGTTACATCATTTCAGCATTATAAATAAATAAATAAATAAGTGTATAGATAGGTAAATAGATAGATAGTCTTAGATAATCCTTTAGCTTAATGCTATTAAACTAGTGAGGGCAGCTTAAACACCTCGGACATCAGATATAAATTCCCAAAATGCTATATTCGAGGATTGATACATTTCTCTTAGACTCCCTATTTTTCGATAGCGTCCGAGAATCTGACATTGTCCCCTGCCCTTGGTCTGATCATGCTATAGTGGTCATTAGAATAGTGATAATAGCCTAGATTATCCCCACCCAGGAGCTGGAAGATTGACGAACACTTACTGTCTGACCCCAATGGCTTAACAATTCTGGCGGGGGATATTAACCGATATTTTGAATGGAACGACTCTCCTGAGACGGGGGTGCGTTGGCTCTGGGTAGCCCATAAAGCATTTATAAGGGGCTGCTGTATTAAGCTCACTGCTCAGCACCGTAAGTCGCTCAGGCAAAAAGAGGAGGAGCTAACGGCTACCCTCAATAACCTAGAAAGGCTTAATCAGCAGCACCCTACCCTGCCCCCAGAGTTAAATCAGGTGGATCTGGTAGTGTTCCCAAAAGAAGGAAGGGATGATCTTGAGGTGAGGAATTTTCGACCCATATCTCTATTGAATGGGGATGTTAAGTTATTAGCTAAAATCATGGCAATAAGGATCTCCAGGTTCCTACCGGAAATTATTCATAAGGATCAGGCAGGGTTTGTACCTCATAGGCAGGCGTGGGACAATGTCAGACGTATCCTTAATCTTCAATACTTGGCACACAAAGCAGGCCCTAGACATTGAGAAAGCCTTTGATACGGTTGAGTGGCCATATTTGTTTAAGGTGCTGGATAGGTTTGGTATCAAGGGATGCTTTACTACCCTACTCCGAACATATTACGAGTCCCCGATAGCTAACCTGAGGCTACCGGGGGAACATAGAGCCCAGATCTGCATACAAAGAGGTACGAGAAAGGGATGCCCACTCTCGCCCCTTTTATTTGCCCTGGCCGTTGAACCGTTGGCACAACTCATTAGAGCAAACAAAGACATTCAGGGGTTACAAGTGGGGTTACAACACTACAAATGCAAATATTTTGCGGGCGACATCTTATGTACGCTGACAAATCCCGGGACTTCCATACCAGCATTGATGTCGACTCTTGATAGGTTTAGCAAAGTGTCAGGACTTAAACTGAACCTGGGGAAATCAGAGGCTCTAAGCCTGGGTATGAATCAGAGCTCCTGAAATCTCTATATACCTTCTCATGGCCGGCCAGACATATAAAATACCTAGGGGTTAATATTACACCCAAATTATCCGACCTGTACAAGGCAAATTACCCCCTATGTACAAAAACTTAAATGATGACTTGTTGAGATGGAGGAATTATCCACAAGTACACTCAGTCAAGCACCAACCAGGCTGGGTGTTTTTAGAACAACAACAAATGCAACCTCATAGTTGGGAAACGCTATTATGGATGCCATGACCCTGAGTATGATATCAAAACATTGGTGGGCCTCTAGGGGATTAGATAAGTTAGGTCCTTGGTATAGGGGGGGTCACTTGGTGACTTTTGAGCAATTTGAGGAAATATATGCCCTCCCTTCCGAAGAGTTTTACAATTATTTGAGGATAAGGATCTGGGTCAGCGAGATGCGTAAAAGATTTGGGCCTCCGAAAACTTCCTGGTTCTCGATTATATGCAAGAACCTCCCATTGGCTAGAGGAATAATAGGCTCGTTGTACGATACATTTTCAAAATAAAAAAATATAGAGAAACCAGTATACATATGTAAATGGGAGAAGGAGCTTGGAAGGGAGGAAGGGAGTGGGAATGGAGAAAATGGCAGAAATCGTTCTCGTACCTAAGTAGGGCAACCATTCACATGTAGAAACATCTGTCAAAGTCCTACACAGGATATATTGTACCCCCGACAAACTTCACAAATATGACCCTAGAGTAAGCAGTAATTGTTTTAGGGGCTGCCAACAGATAGGGGATCATATACACACCTGGTGGCTATGCCCGGTAGTACATAGGTTGTGGGAAGACTTAACATCACTGGCTACGTCATTGTTTGGGACTACTGTTTTGGCAACCATGGAATCCTGCTTGTTGGGGATTAAACTCCCAAATTTATCATTGAGCCAGAACAAGTTGTTCCAGATAATGGCAGCTGCGGCCAAAACACACATTGCCAGTCAGTGGAAGTCGGGAACTTTAGATCTGCAGGAGGTTGTTACTAAAGTTAACTATATAACAATAAATGAGAAGCTAACGAGTGCTATATTAGACACTATGCCACAATTTTACAAAATTTGGAATCCCTGGCTGGAGTCGTCTTTTAGCACGCTCCTAATTTGATCTGACTTAATTGTGACCAAATTGAGATTGCAAAGCTGTCGAAACTGAGCTAAAGGAGGACCTGGAATGGTCGAGGCTCGAGAGGGGGTCCTAGAAACTCTGGTTCGTGTGAGCTGTCATGCAGGAGGTGATTATACTTCATTTAACCGTAAAAGTTAAGACTTGCAATATTCTGGAAGTTGGTATACTGTAGTAATAGATTAGCTAAGTAACTTAATTTAAAATACTTAACTTGACATAACTGAAAAGTAATTAACCTATAGTTGAAATACCGCTAAGTATAGACATCTGGCTTTGTTAAGGAACCACCTAGGTATAAATATTTAGATATGCCTGCGTCCCTTAGCTTTTTTCTATCTCCCTAGTTATATATCACATATTATAATTGTCTAACTACGATTCGTCGTCACGCTGTGTTGCAAAGTGCCTACGACTTATTGATGACCGCCGCAGGCGCTCTTCGCCCGGCGAGCCTCGCGCAGTGAGGCGAGCCGTTAAATCGTAGCACTTTGGCAATGAGCGCCGCTGGCGCTCATTGCAGGCGAGCCTCGCGTAGCGAGGCGAGCCCTTAAACCGTAGCACTTAGAAAAAAAATACGAGGTGAAAAAAATTACGAGATAAGCGGCGGAACAAAAACAGTAAAAAAAAACACTAAATACACACTAAAAAATAAAACAAAGGTCACTTATAGCATGGGGAACCAGGCAGGACGTCTGGAAGTGAGTTGGAACTGAAATTTAGATCGATTTAGCCGAGTTACAAAGATCGAAAATTGGCTAAGCGAGAAAAAAATGGCTGCCGAAAAAAATAAAAATGAGGCTATACTACTACGAACTGCGTAAAACACAGCCACAGACGTATGTGTTTGAAAAACAATGAGATAAAGGATGCCGAGGTAAAGGAACCGCGCAATGAGTAAAAAGACAGTAGCGAGTACATTTTACGAAACATAATTACAGATTTGCGCATTAACACAGATTTAACGACTTTGTCTCGCGCAACATCGGATTTCCCGCCTAAACCAACGCATTTGATGTGAAATATAAGTTGCAAGTTACAAAAATAAATTTAAAAAAATAAATAAATTGTATTTATTTTAAGAAAAAAAAAAGGGACAAATGTAGCGTTATGTTGTGTGGCAAACAAATTTCACTACCTTTAATTTTTATTGACCATCATTTGACCGTTTTACCATATTTACTGTTAAACCATAGTACTTTAGAGCAGAAAAAATGCAGCACGAACAAAACGAAGACCAGGCGACAGCACTATAACCACGGAAAACACGTACCGATAATCCGCTAAGAGGAATACCACACATTATCCGCCATTTTAGGATAATGCGGAAGTACACAGCTACGTTAACGGTTTCGGATCGCGCACGCACACTATTACCCTGCACACGTTCATCAAGCTTACACAGTACCTACACACCACTAATGCTGCAGTAACATCAACACAGATTGCCAGCTCTTCAACACAATGCATAAAAATACGTAAATTCATTTATTAATTTGATTTCTATATTTCAGTAGTACACAGAAAACAACATTAGCTACCTTACAATTCCATATGTATATTAATAACTAAACAACTTTTAAAACATACACATCTGATTGCCGTCATTTTTTGACGGGCAATACGCTAATATATATATATATATATATATATATATATATATATATATATATATATATATAAATTTAAATCTCTAATCTCCATATATGTAATTTTTGTTATTGTTTATGTTTCCTTGTTCTGTTTAAAAGTTACTGTTGTAGTTTCATAATAATAGAAAAGATAAAACTGAAGGGGTATGCTAGAGCTCAAAACATAAGGCATTTATTTTGGTTGAAAAATTTGAATGTAAATGTTATTTCTTGCTTTATTATGTTGGAATATTGCATATTCCCTTCAAAAAAACGTTATTTATATATTATTAATTTATCACACCTAAATATGAATAGCAAATGTATATGTATATGCATGTTTATGTATATATTTTATGGCTAACTTAAAAAAGCTGCATAATGTCAACATTATCCATATCATGCTGAAATTATCCAGTTTCTAACTTGATTCAAAACACACACATATATATATATATATATATATATATATATATATATATATATAGTGTGTCAGGAACTGTCACATATACCTAGAGAGAGAAATATAACTTCAGATAGAACTGTTTATAGCTATGCAAACAGCATTGTGTGGCATTGGCTACTTAGAGACCCTACTTTCCATCCAGTAAGATGCTGCTCTAGGATTAAGCCCTGTTGCACTTAGCAGAAGCACGCCATATATACTAACCTTGGAAATATCCTGCCCTAGCCTTGGGCTTTGTTGGCCTTGACGGGGTTACACCATTGCTTACCTTGCCTCCTGTTCTTAAGACTGTTCACTGACAATCAACCACAGACATGAGTGTGAGCTTAATATTGATATGTATGGATAAGGGTATATTTAAAGTGTGTTTAGATTAGGTGTTTAAAGTAGGGTCTCACATTAGAGTGCTTGTTCAGTGCTTAATTTACTTTTTTTCACCTATTGCCTCCTGCTCCATAGTTACATACTAAAAATCACCCTCAGTCTCAAATCTATCAGGAAGTACTCAAGTCAGTCAATATGGCAACATTATATATGCAAACAGAAAAAAATAAAATTTTCTCTACAAATTGCTTTTTGTTCATGGCTTACACAGCTTCTGCTACATATTTCACAAACACGTGCAATTTCTCCTAAAATATACAAGTCCTTTAATGGAAATTTTACCAAACTAATTTGATTGAGCCGTCACCATGAATGTTCCCAGGCTTGTCAATTATTTGCTTGGGATGATAGCCTGAAAAAAGTAATTCTGTTCAAATATGATCATGGAAAAAGCAGTAACAGACGCTCTGTAAATATAGATCAAGTTCGTCCTATTTCAGGTTATAATTATAGCTCTATAAACGCTGTAAGTGCTCTTGAAATTGAGATATAAATTATCAGCCATATTTATGTTCAGCTAATGTCTTATTACAACAAGCTAATACCAGTCATCAAATACCCAACATCGCACTGTAAAAAGAGACATATTTAGATCTGTATAACCACTCTCCATCTACCCAGACAGCAATTAGAATATTCAATGAAGCAAAGAAATGGGTAATAAAATGCACTGATTTTCTAGAATCTTCCTTTGTATTTAAAAGATATTGTATATAAAGGACATCATGTTATATAAAAAAATGTAGTGCACTATTACTGAAAATTTTAATTTTACCATTGAGAAAGACCTGAGAAAAAGGTTGAAACGCGTCTAGTACAGTTAGACACAGTTTTGACTCATAGTCCACATACATATTCCACTTGGAAAACACTGTAACTGGTCCCAGTCTCCTTATATTGAGGCCTAATAACCTCTAAAGAAGGTGGACTGGAGATAGGAGTACTGCTCCAAAAGTAAACTGTGATACCTATAGTGGGGAATTAGTGGATACTAAGAATACGGGGCAATAATTACTCTTTTTGCATCGAGTATAAAATGGAAAGATCTACATGAAATTGAACGTGACCACAGGACATATGGAAGGTGTGATTTCCACCTATATGTGTATATAAAATACCTCTTGTTCTAGAGGGTTTTAAAAGTGAGTGTGCATTTATCATGAAAATATTGTTGTATTAAAGATTTTATTGATCCACACTAGGGAGTGGTATGCCCTCTCTTGTTTTTTATTTTTTGGTTCTATAGTTTGTTCTCTGCTGTGACCAGAGTTCTGGAGAAAGCTGCCCTACTACTAGATGGAAGAAGGATCAGATGAACTACTCCGCATCCAAGCAAGATAAATCAGGACGGGACATTTACATTATACCCTCAGAAATCTCCTTGGATTCACTTGAGTACCCATTTTTGAATTTTAAGAGTTTAGTATGATACATCCAACGATCTGAGTAAATCTGGGACATTATAGATTGCATCTCTATCATCAACTATACTATGAATTTTATGTATCGAGTATTCATTCTTTTATTATTATTTTTTTTAAATTATTTATTTCCTATATTTGAATAGTAATTTTTTCATCAACATATACATACAAATGTATATACAATCCTCTCTATATATATTTTTAGGTTATATGTATGACAGAAGGGACTTAGAGCATATATCCCTTATTTATTGAATTTATCTAAATTAACACTGTAATATTCTGAAAATAAGTCTAAGGAAAATTTCGGAATTATAAGGTTTTCACATATATTCAATTTGATCTCTAGGAGGGCGCTGTGGTAAGATTAGTTGATTCAATTAGAAGGATACTGATCTTTTTGTTGTTTTAATTAAATTGGAAAAAAAATGATTTTGATGCATCTGACACTAAAATCATCCGTTATACTTTAGTGGAAGTTCTTAAGAGCATTTCTTACCAGTGGCGGCTGGTGACTTTCAAAGTTGGTGGGGCTGACAGAGACCAGAACCCTCCCCTTACATTGACTCCACCCAACATTATAAACACCTCCCCTTCACATGTTACCTCTAAAGCCCTGCCCACTGACACAGATTCCACTCACTTGTTTTTTTTCGGTCACTTCACTTACTTATTATCTTGATGAGGGTGAGGTGGTGAAGGTTCTTATCACTATTCTTATGCTGGGAAGTGCCTGTATTTTCTCAACAAGGGTGAAGTGGTGCTGGTTCTGCTCACTTTTCTTATGCTGTGAATTTCCTCTATTTTGTTGATGACATGCAATAATGAAATAAAGCACATATGAATACATATTAGATCAGGACATATGCTTCACAGGTTGCCACTGGAGTGCAGTCTTTTTTTTTTTGTATTTATTTATTTTTATTTAAAGTTTTGGGGGGCCCTGCAACCTGCACACAATTATGAACCCTGTAACTGGCATCCCCCTGGGCCTCCACAACTGGTGCTTAGATTCCTCACAACAGGGAGAGAGAGAGGGGAGAGGAGAGAAAGAAAGGGGGAGAGGAGGAGATAGAGGTAGGGGAGAGAGTGGGGTAAGGGAGAGAAAGAGAAAGCATAAAGAGTGTGAGAGAGACATGGAGAGAGAGAGAGAGGGAGAGAGAGAGGGAGATTGAGAGAGAGGGAGAGAAAGTGAGGGGGGAGAGGGAAAGAGAAAGGGCGGAGACGGAGAGAAAGAGAGGGAGAGGAGAGAAAGAAAGAGAGAGAAGGGAGAGAAAGAGAGGGGAGATTACAAGAGAGGGAGAGAAAGTGAGGGGAGAGGGAAAGAGAGAGAGGGAAGAGGGGGAGATAGAGACACAAGGGGAATAGGGAGAAAGACATGGAGGGAGAGGGAGAGAAAGAGAGGGGGAAAGGGGGGGAGGAAGAGAGAGATGGAGAGAAGGGAGAGAGAAGAGGGGAGTGTGAGAGAGAAGATAATTATACATATATATATATATATATATATATATATATATATACTGTGTATATATCATATTATATTTTAATAATATGGGGAAGGGGGGGGGCTGCAAACTCAGGGACAGCCCTGGGCAGCAAGTCTGTATGACGCGGAGGCTGCACAGGCTCCCTGGGTCAGCCCGTAGCGTCGCGTGACCGGGCGGAGCCTGTGAGGCCGTCAACCAATCAGGTGCGTCGGGGGCGTGTCGGGAAGCCCGTTTCGCGCCGTTTCCAGTACAGCGCGGTCTCCCGACTGAAACGGACGGAGGTCTGAGGTCCTGCAGCATTAAACACTGTAGGAAGGTTTAATACTGAGACTGTTACCCCAGCTTACCAGCACATAAGGGGCTGTATATGTTGAGGCTACTCTTAATTGTTTGTATTTTCTTCCTCCGTTTTTGTGTGTGTGTCTTGTCTGTGTGTGTGCCTGTTGCTGTGGGTGCCTGGTGTTGCTGGCTGGGTGTTTTCCCCCTGTGTGTCCCCCTTTTAGCTTATTATGGATCCAGAAGGCTTAGAGGCTTTACTGGCTGAAGTTAGGACCCGTGCCCTAAGCCAAGGGGTCAGGTGGGTGCAGGACAGGCTGGGACCTCCCATGCTTTCTGCGCTTGGGCCTCAGCACATTGAACAGGATCAGCCTGCGGTGGCTGGTGTCCTAGTCAATTCTGGCGGCGCCAGGGAAGTTTTTTCCCATCCCACCACTGTAGGGCTAGAAGACCCCCGTCCATCAGGTAGCAGAGACACAAGAGATGGGGCGGTTACGGGTCAGGGCGGCCGGGACCCCATACCCCTCAGGCAGGTGAGCGCCAGGACCACGGGCGGTGGGGGTGAGGACCTAGAACTCCGGCCACCACCAGTCATTTTGCCTAAAGGTCCTAGGCCACGACAAAGGTAGAGAAACACCCCTCTAACACCCTGTAGATGGGGTTCAGGGGGTAAGAAAAAAGCCGGGAGCCCTAAAAAGGCTCCTACAGACCCTCATGGTGCCAACCAGACGGTCCCTGGGGTTTCCCTCAATAACAGTGCTTCTGGTACTTTACAGGGACGCCCAATAGGCGGTGAGAGGAACATGGCGACGACGAGAGAAAGAAGAGATGGAGTGATCAGGGAAATGAATAGCCAGGACAGCATGGTCATGATCGATGACGTGCCAGTAACAGCGGCAGTGGCGAGGCTAGGACGCCCCACTCGAGCTAAGAAGGCTACGAGCAGGTACAGTCCGCTACTATTTACGCACACGCCACTAAGACGTAGCAGAGTAGAGACTGAGGGCGAGACGGTTAGGCCACAGCAAAAGGGGTCTAAGACCGACCAACAGCCAGATGTTCCAACGCCCGAGGAAGTCTCAAGGGAACCCCTACGGGGGGCGGCGGAGGCAGAACTAGCTTACTCCAGCCGTGCAGGCTTAGGTGACCAGGACCATTCCTCAGAGGAGGAGCGGGCGGTATGGGCACGGGCATGCAGGTCGCGGAGAGCTACTGACTGTTCTTCTTGCACCCACAGATCCAGAAGGAGATCCAGATCGAGAAGCAGGAGATCTTGTCGGTGCAGCTGTGCATGCACAGGATCTGAGAGGAGGAGCCCGCGGAGGGCCAGACGGTCAGAGTCCCCGGAGCGTCAGGAAAGACGCAGGAATACTCCGTTGGCTGTGTCCACTCCAAGGCTTCCAGAAGCAGGTGAGCGCTCAGTTTTGATGGCGATAGAGAATCCTCGTACGCAAAGGCCGGGTTTTTTGGGTCATTAAAGACTCTACTAGCTGCGCACAACATTGCGGTCAGTGAGCAGGAGATGGGCGCTTGGATAGGTGGGCTAGCGAAGGGTGCGTGGTCACAGCCATCAGCTATAGTGGCGCCAGGGCGCGCAAGCGAGGCGATACTTAGCATATGCGCGCCCGAGCCGGTAGACAATGCTGTTGCAGCAGTGGGCAGTACCAATGCAGGGGTTACTGACGCAGCCATGAGACCTATAGTCTTGTGCTCGTTGGATAACTTAGGGGCACACCTTACCCAGGAGGTTAAGGAAAAGATCTGGAGGAGGGAATTTATAGAGTTGTTCTCCCTTCTCCCCATGTCTAGGCAAATGGATATGGCCGAGAGGGGCCCCAGAGAGGGGGACGAGCGGCGGAAATCTTTTGCCAGGTTACCTAGGACGTTTGATACATGGCTGCAAGCATTCTCCATATGGGCTTGCGTACTATGTGAGCGACACCCCGAACAGAGTTCGGGAATATTTGTTTACATAGACGAAATTCGCAATGCTCACAAAGTCTATGGAGGTACAGCCTGGTGGCGGTACGATGAGGATTTCCGGCAATACTTGGCCTCAAGGCCAAGCATGGCGTGGAGTGACAAAGCGGTGGCATATTGGTTAAACATTATGACACCCATGAGAGTCACAATGCCCTTTCGGAGCGGGGCCGGTGGAGCTAAGGGCCCCACCCACGCCCCAGGAACAGGTCCCAAGACCTGTTTCGCATACAACGAGGGGGTCTGTGGATGGGCCCCGAACTGCAGGTTTAAACACGCATGTTCAAATTGCGGGGGGGAGCACACCCTGTCTAGATGCGGTAGACCGAAAGATGGAGGCAGGGGCGAACCTCCTGCAAAAGGGCAGGACGCCCATACGCCTCCCCGCCATGCTGCCATAGCTAAAACGCTACGGTAAATTGGCAGGCACCGCCGAAGCCGTGCGCCTTCTGGTGGACGGCTTCCGAGAAGGATTCCGTATTCCATGTGGGATTGACATTCAGGGTTTCCTTGTCCCAAATCTGAAGTCGGCCAGGGAATTCCCAGGGATAGCCCACGCTAAGGTTATCAACGAGGTAAAACTGGGTAGGATGGCAGGGCCATTTACGGTCCCGCCCATTCCGGATTTGATCGTGTCTCCACTTGGGGTGGTCCCCAAGAAGGAGAAGGGTAAATTTAGGTTGATACAACACCTTTCTTATCCCAGAGGTCGGTCGGTAAACGATGGCATATCAAAAGACCAGGCTACTGTGTCTTATGAGTCATTTGACCGGGCGGTTGACTTGGTTAGGCGGGCGGGCCCTGGGGCGCTTATGGCGAAAGTGGACATCATTCAGATTGCTCCCGGTGCACCCGTCGAGCCATCGGCTGCTAGGGTGTTTCGTAGACGGAAGTTATTTCGTCGACTTATGTTTACCCATCGGATGCTCAATATCATGTGCTTACTTTGAGGCTTTCAGCAAATTTTTACAATGGGTTGTGAGCCTCGAAGCCGGGTACAGGAGTTTTACCCACTAGCTGGATGATTTCCTTTTCATTGGTCCAGCCGGAAACGACGCTTGCCGTTTCATGTTGGAGGTTTTCACCGAAATCTGTAAAGATTTTGGGGTACCGCTGGCCCACGACAAAACAGAGGGCCCTACGGAGCAGTTGACTTTCTTGGGGATTCGGATTGACTCCACGAAAATGGAGTGCAGTCTTCCCTTGGAAAAGGTGGCGGACATGCAAGCGGAGATCAGGGCGCTACAAGGCGCACGGAGGGTATCTTTGCGGCGGTTGCAATCGATATTAGGGAAGTTGAATTTCGCATGCAGAATTATCCCCATGGGGAGGATATTCTGTAGGAGGATGTCACTCGCAACTATAGGGATTGCGAAGCCGCACCATTTCTTAACAGTCTCCAGGGTTATGCGGGATGATGCGAAGGTATGGTCAGTGTTCCTCGCCGAATTTAATGGGCGGGTACTTCTTCAAAAGAAGGGCGCCACCAACGCAGAGCTAGAACTCCACACTGACGGGTCTGGACCGGTTGCCTGTGGGGCTTATCTCCAGGGGAGATGGTGCGCTGCGGCATGGCCAGAGGAATGGGAAGCGGCGAGTCTAACGCAGAACCCCACATTCCTCGAGCTGTTTCCTATGGTGGTAGCGGTTCACTTATGGGGTGCGAGTTTCAGGGACCGGCGAGTCATATTCCATTCGGATAATATGGGGTTGGTGGAGGCCGTGAACAACATCACGGCAACATCTGTACCGGTGATAAGATTGCTCCGGCATCTTGTGCTATGTTGCCTTCGCCTGAACATATGGTTTCAGGCAAGGCATGTCCCAGTAGTAGATAACGGAATTGCTTACACCCTTTCTCGGTTTCAGGAGGATCGTTTCAGGGCGATGGCTCCTCATGCGAACGCCCTGGGGGAACACATTCCCGAGGAGCTTTGGGAGCTTGGAGCTGTCAGATGACGAGACTCGTGAGACAGTCTGTTGCCCCAGCAGCATGGACCGCTTATAGACGTGTGTGGGCAAAATGGGACAGTCTAGTGGCACTGGCAGGTGGTGCCACGACGGAAGAAAAGAGCATAGGGATCCTGCTTTGGTACCTACTGCGGTGCGCCAAGCAAGGCGAATCAAGAGCCGTAGTAGGGAGACAGGTCACGGCGCTGGCTTTTATGTTTAAGCTTGCTGGGCAGAGGGACCTTACAAAGGAGTTTCTAGTGCGCGTGGAATGTTCAATGGTCTTCATAGGCCGGATAACAGGCGGCCGATAACATTTGCCTTGTTACTGAGATTGGCTCAGGAGTTGGTGGTGGTTTGCAGAAACCCCTTTGAATCTCTACTTTTCCGAACAGCGTTTTCCCTGGCGTTCTTCGGAGCGTTTAGGATAGGGGAGTTAGTCGCGAACAGTAGACACGGCTCGGGGGGACTGCAATTAGTGGATACCTGTCTGAGGGAAGGCACGGTAGTAATTTGGTTGCGGAGGTCAAAGACCGACCAGGTGGGAAAAGGAAGAGAAGTGGTTCTGCATCAGGTTGGCACGGAGTGTTGCTCATATGCATGTGTAAAGGAGTACCTTAAGCAGCGACCGGCGGGACGGTGTTCGCTGCTGGTACACGCTGATGGAACGGCACTGTCACAGTATCAATTCAAAAGAGTTTTAAAAAGCGCACTGCATCGGCTTAGTTTTAAGCAGTCGGATTTCGGAACACACTCTTTCCGCATTGGGGCTGCCACAGAGGCAGCTAGGCTGGGTTTGCCCGACGCGACAGTAAAGCACATCGGGAGATGGGATTCGGAGCGTTTTCGGTCCTATGTAAGGCCGAGTGCAGTGGTGTAATGGTGTTGCTTTCTACTTTCAGGGGAACAGAAGCAACTATGGATTGTGGGCCATTCATACGTGTACTGGGCCCACAGGTTAGCCGCAGTTACCGAAGAAAAGGCACAACTGGGCTTCCCTGTCACGGACTTGCGAGTACGGTGGTGTGGTATTCGGGGTCTGCGATGGGCGCAACTGGACGGTCTTCTGGATACATACGCGCAGCGTTACGGTCAGCCCAGTGTGATACTAATCCATGCCGGCGGGAATGATTTGGGGACGGTTCCCATGAGACGGATGCTGAAAGTCATGAGACGAGACGTTGAGAAGTGGGTAAAAAAGTTCCCAGGCACGTTCCTTATCTGGTCGGAAATGATTAAGAGAAGATCTTGGCATAACGCGCGTCACCCAGTATGTCTGGACAAGGCTAGACAAAAGATCAACCAGCAGATCGCGAGTTTTGTAAGAAAACAGGGTTTTGTTGCAATCCGTTATAAGGAGTTCGAACCGGTCGGTGCCGATGATTTTTTCGCGAAAGATAAGGTTCATCTTACAGAAATAGGATATGAATTGATGATGTTGGAGTTTAGGGAGAGCGTTTTACTGGCTTTGGCTTTGATGTCCAGCAGGGGGGGATCGCAGCCTCGGGAGGCGTCCCTCGCGTGCTCCGTGGCGGGAGGTGAGTTGCCCGGCCCACTGGCCTAAGGGGGCGGTGGCCCCACCTCACAGGGCGTGCTTAAAGATAAGCATTGGGGCTTTGGGCAGGGCTCAAAGCGTGAGGTCACTGTTCGTGGCCGGGCTCCTCCCCCGGAAAGAAAGGACTAAAATAGTCATTTAAATAAGTTATGGTTTGTTGTTTACAATTGTTTTAATTGTTGTTGTGTCCGTTATTTTATTATCTAGCCTAAATGGATCATGCATGGGTCAAGGCCCTTGCATTGTCTCTCTCATATAGCCTTCAGTCCATTTCCCTGACGCTCTATTAACTCTCTTGCCCTGGATCTCTCTCCTCTTGTTCTGAGTATCTCTTTTCTATTTTGCACTGGCAGTCTTCTTTGCCCTAAGTGTCTCTCTCCTCCCAGCCCTAGCACACGCCCTCTTGCATTGCACTGGCTGACTTGTAGACAGTCAGACACCATCATCCATCATGTCGTCACGTCAGTGTAAACTAAGCTTTATATTTATTCTTCAGTGAAAATAAAAACCATGATATAAGAATGTTAGTGTGTCATAATGTATAATAAAATGAAGACCCTTAGCCAGTTATCTTTTTATCTAATTTTACACCATGGGAGAGGGGCAGCTCAAAATATTATTTTTTTGGAGGGGGGGGGGGGGGCAAAAATATATTTTTTTACACATATATTGACATACATACACACACAGCATGCCATATACACACATGTCATGTAATATATACATACATTTACATGATTGAACAATACAGTCATATAACAGCCAATTAAACTAGTACTAAAACATTGTTCCAGGCATTTTCTATCAGAATCTTTTATTGACATCATTAAGATGTTTACTTAGGGATTATTCTAAATTTTAACCTACTGACAATGAACTAAGACTTCTCATAATTTGATTATATTTGTTTTAACTTAGTTTTGAGTACATAAAGTAGTCCTACATGAGACAAATACAGTCATAGCATTTTATCTCTTAGACTAATGTCTTACCTTTTTGACAAACCTTTTAATGTAACTAGTTTACGTTTCTTGATAAAACATTTTGTTCCATATTCAATTCCATTTCCTCACTGTGACCTGCAATGAATAGATGTTTGAGGGCAAATATTCTACAGGCGTCATTGTTTTGGTGAATATCTAAGTTACAATAAAGATATAACACAAAGCACTAAATGTAATACTTCCTTTTGCATGAATATACAATATAATGACACAAACTTCATTGTGAAAAGGCATTTGCCTCACTCTTAGATGTTTGTTTATAGATGGAATTTTCTTATTTAACTCCAGTGATCTCCAGTTATTAAGGTATAGCTTAATAAAAAGCTATTTTACACTCAGATATGGACTGCTTCTTCTAAGGATTGATCTCATCTTAGCTAACAATCTTGAATAATCAATTTCCCAATATATCTTAATTAATTCATATCAACTAATGTTGTCTTGAATATTTCACTTTGCTCAAAACTCAGAATACGTCACCAACTCCATTCTGTAACTTTGTTTAATCCCTTGCTCTCATCAATTACTTATTTCTCTTCCTCTCTTAAGTTTTCTCTTCCCCTTTTTCTATTGTTCTCTTTCTTTCTTCAACCCATGTCAGTCCTGGCTTTTTTTTATGTCCTACCATTGTCATTTCTCACTACTGGCCACCCATGATCACTTTTCTCTTGAGCTCTGGTTTTCTTAATTAGTTGGCAGGAAGTAACCTGTCTTTTCTCCTTCACAACACCCATAAATGACTAAATGAGGTTGCAGCCACAAGGGCATAATCAGTATGGAAATATATTTGTATTCATTGATTGGAAGGATCTGTCCTCATTGACTACTTGTTGTAGCTTCACAGGTACATCTATATACAGTGGATATAAAAAGTCTACACATCCCTGTTAAAATGTCAGGTTTGTAAAAAAATGAGACAAAGATTAATCATTTCAGAACTTTTTCCACCTTTAATGTGACCTATAAACTGTACAACTCAATTGAAAAAAAAACCTGAAATCTTTTAGGTAGAGGGAAGAAAAAATATAAAAATAAAATAATATGGTTGCATAAGTATGCACCCCCTTAAACTAATACTTTATTGAAGCACCTTTTGATTTTATTCCAGCACTCAGTCTTTTTGGGTATGAGTCTATCAGCATGGCTCATTTTGACTTGGCAAGATTTGCCCACTCTTCTTTGCAAAAACACTCCAAATCTGTCAGATTGCGAGGGCATCTCCTGTGCACAGCCCTCTTCAGATCACCCCACAGATTTTCAATCGGATTCAGGTCTGGGCTCTGGCTGGGCCATTCCAAAACATTAATCTTCTTATGGTGAAGCCATTCCATTGTTGATTTGGATGTATGCTTTGGGTCGTTGTCATGCTGAAAGATGAAGTTCCTCTTCATGTTCAACTTTCTAGCAGAAGCCTGAAGATTTTGTGCCAATATTGACTAGTATTTGGAACTGTTCATAATTCCCTCTATCTTAACTAAGGCCCCAGTTCCAGCTGAAGAAAAACAGCCCCAAAGCATGATGCTGCCACCACTATGCTTCACTGTGGGTATGGTGTTCTTTTGGTGATGTGCAGTGTTGTTTTTGCGCCAAACATATCTTTATAAATTATGGTCAAAAAGTTCAACCTTGGTTTCATCAGACCATAACACCTTTTCCCACATGCTTTTGGGAGACTTCAGATGTGTTTTTGCAAAATGTAGCCTGGCTTGGATGTTTTTCTTCGTAAGAAAAGGCTTTCGTCTTGCCACTCTACCCCATAGCCCAGACATATGAAGAATATGGGAGATTGTTGTCACATGTACCACACAGCCAGTACTTGCCAGATATTCCTGCAGCTCCTTTAATGTTGCTGTAGGCCTCTTGGTAGCCTCTCAGACCATTTTTCTTCTCGTCTTTTCATCAATTTTGGAGAGAGCTCCAGTTCTTGGTAATGTCACTGTTGTGCCATATTTTCTCCACTTGATGATGACTGTCTTCACTGTGTTCCATGGTATATCTAATGCCTTGGAAATTATTTTGTACCCTTCTCCTGACTGATACCTTTTAACAATGAGATCTTTCTGATGCTTTGGAAGCTCTCTGTGGACCATGGCTTTTGCTGTGGGATGCGACTAAGAACATTTCAGGAAAGACCAACTAGAGCAGCTGAACTTTATTTGGGGTTAATCAGAGGCACTTTAAATGATGGCAGGTGTATGGTGACTCCTATTTAACACGATTTGGAATGTGATTGCTTAATTCTGAACACAGCTACATCCCCAGTTATAAGAGAGTGTGCAGACTTATGCAACCACATTATTTTTCATTTATCTTTTTCTTCCCTCCACCTAAAAGATTTCAGTTGTTTTTTCAATTGAGTTGTACAGTTTATAGGTCACATTAAAGGTGGAAAAAGTTCTGAAATGATTTATCTTTGTCTAATTTTGTTACAGCACAGAAACCTGACATTTTAACAGGGGTGTGTAGACTTTTTATATCCACTGTATCTGCTCCTGTAACAACTCATGCAGGTTGCACAACTAGCCAGCAGATGTCATCTCATTTGGAATATTGTATAACATTTTTAGCACCACGTCAAAAAAATGTACCATTTCAGAGCATGAACATGATCAATTAAGCAAGGCCGTAACTACCCATTTAGAAACAGCCAATCGAAAAGGAAACCGTCATTATTACGGCAGTATAAGATGGAGGTTACATGTCAATCAATTAGCGTTTAGAGGTCCTGTATGCAATCAAACTCGCAAACCCGCAAGATACAAAATAATAAAAATTAATGCCAATACTGTTCTAGTCCATATGGGTGGCCTGATATGTATTAACTCATTGATTCCCGAGATCGATATAACTCCCGAAATGAAACCTGAAAATAAATCATTTTTGATAGGCGATATGTGAGCTTGAGACTCTTGTGCAATTAGTTATAATGTCTTTCATTACTTTCCCCGTTATTTACAGTGCAGTATTGATTTTTATTTGCATTTACAGTGCTACAGACATGTCTTTAACCCCTTTGCGGGTCCCATCTGGTACCTGTAGGATTTCCTTCTACAATTGCCATTTACGGGTGTTAAAACATTTGCAGCCTTGCGTAATTGTAGCAATTTGCGATTTTAGCGATCCTAACTCTTGCGGACGTGAAAGATCAAAGGCTTAGATGGTGCGTAAGTCCCGGTTGTGATAACCGCAGGGATTTTTAGCCCATAACCCGTACATTGTTTGCGGCTCGCAAAAAGACGCCAATTGAATAGTAAATTAGTTTATGGTCTACATTACCGGCTCCAGTAACTTTCAATTTCTCAATTGAATGAGGCCTATTGTAGAGCTGGAAACTGTCTAGCGTAGGGCAACACAAGCAAAGAGCCATTTACTTCACTGTAAGTGCTCTGCCTGGTGTGAAAGAACAAAAGATTTGATGTTAAAATTATCTGTCTTTTTAGTTACACTAATAACAGCTAAACAAAAAATTGTTTCAAATCTCTGTTTACATACAAGTCTATCCTGCCCACTGGCTGTTGCATGAGTAACAACAGATTATGGGCTCTAAGGGGGAAGGCTATGATTGATAGCACAGCTTTCCCCTTGACTCAAGTTAAACTGCACTGAACTTTTAACCCATAGCTGCCCTGTTTCAGGCCAGTCCAAAATTCCAAAATGACACAAACTGATCTACAAAATAACAACATTTTGTATTTGGGTCACATTATTATACATTTCAGTATTCGCTATGAGCCTTTGTTTTAGATGCTTTTATTTAGTCCACATGTTTCTTGCTGTAGGGCTGTTACGGAGGGTCTTCCAAACCCTACTTCTTACCTTGAAGCTTCCAGTCCCCAATCAGCACTGCTTGCCATAGTCAACTCCCATGCTGATTCTTTTTTTTTTTGTGTGTGATTAGCATCACCCAATTATACTCAGAAGCATGCTGTATTAACTCTTCACATATGCATGAACATTTATAAAATGAGGGTCATTATACTCCTGAGTAAGTGATAATCTCATAGACATAGAGATTGTTAAATTAATTGAATATACATATTTCTTGATATGTTTCTGTTCTGCCATCTTGGACCTATGCATTTGGTCCACAAGAAACAGGAATACTGATGAACAATATAGTCATATAACAGCCAATTAAACTAGTACTGAAACATATACAAAACATATACATTTCAATTGTATTCCAGTATATTCCAATCACTATCCATGGCTTTGGGAAACTGTATCTTGCCACCTCCAATGTTCCAGGCATTTTTATCAGAATCTTCATTTATTGACATCATTAAGATGTGGAAACTTTACATAAGTAACATATGGCTATGAACGGCTATGATCGATAGCACAGCTTTTCCCTTGACTCATGTTACACTGCACTGACCTGCTATCCCATAGCTGCCCTGTTTTAGGCCAGCCCAAAATTCTATGCCTGCACATGACCCATGCATGATCCATTCAGGCTAGTTGATGGAATAACTGACACGACAACTTGAGTTGGGAGAAACAACGGGCCACAGCTTTATTTTAACACAATGTAAACAAACAACCGTAACTTATTCAGATGACTAATTTAGTCTTTTCCTTCCGGGGGAGGAGCCCGGCCACGAACAGTGACCTCACGCTTTGAGCCCTGCCCAAAGCCCCAATGCTTATCTTTAAGCACGCCCTGTGAGGTGGGGCCATCGCCCCCTTAGGCCAGTGGGCCGGGCAACTCACCTCCCGCCGCACAGACATAAATTAACAAAAAACAACATACAATAGCCACTTCTCCGAATTCTTTAACCAAAAATATATATATTAATTTCAATATTTCTTATTTATATTATATATACTTTTTTTTTTTTTTTTTTTTTTAAAAGAATAAACCATAACATCTGTTAACAACAAATTACAGGGTGGGTGGGTGGGATTCCAGTCGGGAGACCGCGCTGCTGTGTTCAATGGCGCGAAAGGGGCGTCCGACACGCCCCCCGACGCTCCTGATTGGCTGATAGCCTCACAGGCTCCGCTGGGTCACGTGACGCTACAGGCTGACCCAGGGAGCCTGTGCAGCCTCCGCGTCGTTCATGACCCATGCATGATCCATTCAGGCTAGTTGATGGAATAACTGACACGACAACTTGAGTTGGGAGAAACAACGGGCCACAGCTTTATTTTAACACAATGTAAACAAACAACCGTAACTTATTCAGATGACTAATTTAGTCCTTTCCTTCCGGGGGAGGAGCCCGGCCACGAACAGTGACCTCACGCTTTGAGCCCTGCCCAAAGCCCCAATGCTTATCTTTAAGCACGCCCTGTGAGGTGGGGCCATCGCCCCCTTAGGCCAGTGGGCCGGGCAACTCACCTCCCGCCACGGAGCATGCGAGGGACGCCTCCCGAGGCTGCGATCCCCCCCTGCTGGACATTAAAGCCAAAGCCCGCAAAACACTCTCCCTAAACTCCAACATCATCAACTCGTACCCTATTTCCGTAAGATGAACCTTATCCTTTGCGAAAAAATCATCTGCGCCGACCGGTTCGAAATCTTTATACCGGATGGCCGAGAAACCTTGTTTTCTCACAAAGCTCGCAATCTGCTGGTTTATCTTCTGTCTAGCCTTATCTAAGCATACTGGGTCGAGCGCGTTACGCCATGATCTTCTCTTGATCATCTCAGACCAGATAAGGAACGTGCCAGGGAACTTCTTCACCCATTTCTCGATGTCTCGTCTCATCACCTTTAGCATTCGTCTCATGGGAACTGTCCCCAAATCGTTCCCGCCGGCATGAAGAATGATAAGACTGGGCTGCCCGTAACGCTGCGCGTACGTTTCCAAGAGGCCGTCGAGCTGCGCCCATCGCAGACCCCGAATACCACACCACCTTACGCGTAAGTCCGTAACAGGAAAGCCCAGTTGTGCCTTTTCTTCGGTAACTGCGGCTAACCTATGGGCCCAGTACACGTAGGAATGGCCCACAATCCATAGTTGCTTCTGTTCCCCTGAAAGTAGAAAGCAACACCATTAAACCACTGCATTTGGCCGTACATAGGAACGAAAACGGTCTGAGTCCCACCTCCCGATGCGCTTTACTGCCGCGTCGGGCAACCCCAACCTAGCCGCTTCAGTGGCAGCTCCAATCCGAAAGGAGTGTGTCCCAAAGTCGGACTGCTTGAAACCGAGCCGATGCAGTGCGCTTTTTAAAACTCTTTTAAACTGATACACAGACAGTGCCGTTCCATCGGCGTGGACCAGCAGCGAACACCGTCCCACCGGTCGCTGCTTAAGGTACTCCACTACACATGCATATGGGCAACACTCTGTGCCAACCTGATGCAGAACCACTTCTCTTCCTTTACCCACTTGGTCGGTCTTTGACCTCCGCAACCACAATACCACCGTACCTTCCCTGAGGCAGGTATCCACCAATTGCAGACCCCCCGAACCGTGTCTACTGTTCGCGACTAACTCCCCTATCCTAAACGCTCCGAAGAACGCCAGGGAAAAAGCCGTTCGGAAAAGTAGAGATTCAAAGGGATCCCTGCAAACCACCACCAATTCCTGAGCCAATCTCAGCAACAGCGCAAATGTTATTGGCCGCCTACTATCTGGCCTTTGCGCACCGCTGAACATTCCGCGCACCACTTTGCGCACTAGAAACTCCTTAGTAAGGTCCCTCTGCCCAGCAAGCTTAAACATAAAAGCAAGCGCCGTGACCTGTCTCCCTACTACGGGTTTTGATTCGCCTTGCTCGGCGCACCGCAGCAGGTACCAAAGCAAGATCCCTACGCTCTTGTCCTCCGTCGTGGCACCACCTGCCAGTGCCACTAGGCTATCCCATTTAGCCCACACGCGTCTATAAGCGTTCCACGTCGCTGGGGCAACAGACTGTCTCACGAGTCTCGTTACCTGACAGCTCCAATCTCCCAGAGCTCCTCGGGGATGAGCTCCCCCAGGGCGTTCGCACGAGGAGCCAGCGCCCTGAAACGATCCTCCTGAAACCGAGAGGGGGCGTAAGCAATTCCGTTATTCACCTTTGTCACGTGTCTTGCTTGAAACCATATGTTCAAGCGAAGGCAACATAGCACAAGATGCCTAAGCAATCTAATCACTGGTACGGATGCCGCCGTGATGTTGTTCACGGCTTCAACCAACCCCTTATTACCCGAATGGAAAATGACTCGCCTGTCCCTGAAACAAGGACCCCATAAGTGCACTGCTACCACCATAGGAAACAGCTCCAGGAATGTAGGGTTCAGCAGTAAACCCGCCTCTTCCCATTCCTCCGGCCATGCCGCAGCGAACCATCTCCCTTGGAGATACGCCCCACAACCGATCGGTCCAGAACCATCGGTGTGCAGGTCTAGCTCTGCGCTGGTGGTGCCCTCCTTTTGAAGGACCACCCGCCCGTTAAAGTCTGCAAGGAACATCGCCCATACCTCTGCATCGTCACGCATGGCCTTAGAGACTGTTAGGAAATGATGCGGCTTCGCAATCCCTACCGTAGCCAGAGACATCCGTCTACAGAATATCCGCCCCATGGGGATAATTCTGCACGCGAAATTCAACTTCCCCAATATTGATTGCAGCCGCCACAGGGTCACCCTCCGTGCGCCCCGCAGCGCCGTAATCTCGGCTTGCATGTCCTCCACCTTCTCTAAGGGAAGACTGCACTCCATTTTGCAGGAGTCAATCCGAATCCCCAGAAAAGTCAATTGTTCCGTAGGGCCCTCCGTCTTGTCATGGGCCAATGGTACCCCGAATTCTGTACAGATTTCGGTGAACACCTCCAGCATAAAACGGCAAGCGTCGTTTCTCGCTGGGCCAACAAAAAGAAAGTCATCCAGGTAATGGGTAACACTCTTGTACCCCGCCTTGATGCTCACAACCCATTGTAAAAATTTGCTGAAGGCCTCGAAGTAAGCACAGGATATCGAGCATCCCATGGGTAAACATAAGTCGACGAAGTAACTTCCGTCTACGAAGCACCCCAGCAACCGATGGCTTGTCGGGTGCACGGGGAGCAATCTGAATGCTGCCTCGATGTCCACTTTTGCCATAAGGGCCCCCTGGCCCTCCCTTCTCACCAGGTCGACCGCCCGGTCAAATGACTCGTAAGACACAGTAGCCTGGTCTTTTGATATGCCATCGTTTACCGAACGGCCTCTGGGGTAGGAGAGATGCTGGATCAATCTAAATTTACCCTTCTCCTTCTTGGGGACCACGCCAAGAGGAGACACAACTAAACCTTGGATGGGCGGGGCCGCAAATGGCCCGGCCATCCTCCCCAATTTTACCTCATTAAGAACCTTAGCTTTGGCTACCCCTGGGAAATCCCTAGCCGACTTCAGGTTTGGGACAAGAAAACCTTGAATGTCGACCCCACATGGAATCCGGAATCCTTCTCGGAATCCGTCCTCCAACAGGTGCCTGCCAATTTACCGTAGCGCTTTAGCCACGGCAGCATGGCGGGGAGGCGTATGGGCGTCTTGCCCCTTTGCAGGAGGTTCGCCCCTGCCTCCCTCTTTGGGTCTACCGCATCTAGACAGGGGGTGCTCACCTCCGCAGTTTGAGCATGCATGCTTAAACCTGCAGTTAGGCGCCCATCTGCAGACCCCCTCGTTGTACGAAAAACAGGTCTTAAGACCCGCTCCTGAGGCGTGGGTGGGGCCCTTAGCTCCACCGGCCCCGCTCCGAAAGGGCGTCGTGACTCTCATGGGTGTCATGATGTTTAGCCAATACGCCACCGCTTTGTCGCTCCACGCCATACTTGGCCTTGAGGCCAAGTATTGCCGGAACTCCTCATCGTACCGCCACCAGGCTGTACCCCCATAAACCTTGTGAGCATTCCGAATTTCGTCTATGTAGACGAACAATCCCGAACTCTGTTCAGGGTGCCGCTCACACAGTACGCAAGCCCAAATAGAAAATGCTTGCAGCCAGGTATCAAACGTCCTGGGTAGCCTAGCAAAGGATTTTCCCTCCCTAGGGCCCCTCTCAGCCAGGTCTGTTTGCCTAGACATAGGGAGAAGGGAAAACAACTCTATAAATACCCTCCTCCAGATCTTTTCCTTTACATCCTGTGGAAGGTGTGCACCTAAATTATCCAACGAGCAGAGGACTATAGGCCTCATGGCTGCGTCGGTAACCCCCACAGTGCTATTCCCAACTGCTGCTATTGCGCTGCCTACCGGCTCGGGCGCGCGCAAGCTAGCTAGCGCCTCGCTCGCGCTCGCTGGCGCCACTACCGCTGCTGGCTGGGACCATGCACCCTTTGCTAGTCCCCCTATCCACGCTCCCAGTTCGCGCTCGCTAACTGCAATGTTATGCGCAGCTAATAGAGTCCCTAATGACCCAATAAAACCACCCTTGTCTGCTGCGCAGCTCAATTCTGAGCGCTCACCTGCTTCTGGAAGCTTTGGAGTAGATACGGCCAACGGAGTATCCCCGCGTCTCTCCTGACGCTCCGGGGACTCTGACCGTCTGGCCCTCCGCGGGCTTCTCCTCTCAGATCCAGTGCAAGCACAGCTGCACCGACACGATCTTCTGCTTCTAGACCTGGATCTCCTTCTGGATCTGTGGGTACAAGAAGAACAGTCACTAGCTCTCCGCGACCTGCATGCCCGCGCCCATACCGCCCTTTCCTCGTCTGAGGAAGGGTCCTGGTCAGCTAAGCTTGCGCGGCTGGAGTAGGCTAGCACTGCCTCCGCCGCCCCCTGTAGGGGGCCCCCTGAGACTTCCTCGGGCGTTGGAATATCCAGCTGTTGGTCAATCTTAGACCCTTTGCGCTGTGGCCTAACCGTATCGCCCTCGGTCTCTACTCTGCTACGCCTTAGCGGTGTGTGCGTAAATAGCAGCGGACTATACCTGCTCGTAGCCTTCTTAGCTCGAGTGGGGCGTCCTAGCCTCGCCACTGCCGCTGTCACAGGCATGTCATCAATCATGACTATGCTGTCTTGGCTGTTCATCTCTCTGATGACCCCATCTCTTCTCTCTCTCGTCGTCGCCATGCTCCTCTCGCTGCCAGTTGGGCGTCCCTGTAAAGTACCAGAAGCACTGTTAATGAGGGAAACCCCAGGGACCGTCTGCTTGGCACCGTGAGGGCCTGTAGGAGCCTTTTTAGGACTCCCGGCTTTTCTCTTACCCCCTGCACCCCCCTTACGGGGTGTTAGAGGGGTGTTTCGCGACCTTTGTCGCGGCCTAGGACCTTTAGGCAAGTTGGCAGGTGGTGGCCGGATTGCTAGGCCCTCACCCCCACCGCCCGTGATCCTGGCGCTCGCCTGCCTGGGGGGTATGGGGTCCCGGCCGCCCTGACCTGTAACCCCCCCATCTCTGGTGTCCCTGCTACCTGATGGACGTGGGTCTGGCAGCCCTACAGTGGTGGGGTGGGAAAAAATTTCCCTGGAGGCATCAGAATTGGCTAGGACACCAGCCACCGCAGGCTGTTCCTGTACAATGTGCTGAGCTCCAAGCGCAGAAGGCATGGGAGGTCCCAGCCTGTCCTGCACCCACCTGACCCCTTGGCTTAAGGCACGGGTCCGAACCTCAGCCAGTAAGGCCTCTAAGCCTTCTGGATCCATAGTAAATGCTAACAGGGGAACAAACAGGGGGAACAACAAGCAGAATACAGGCACACACAGACACAGGAACACACACAGACACAGCACACCACAGGGAGACAGGGACACACACACACACAAAAACGGAGGAGGAAAAGAAACACAAAAACGGACAGAAATAGCCTCAACAGTGATATCCCCTTATATGCTGGTAAGCTGGGGTGAAATCTCAGTAATTGAACCTTCCTACTGTATTTTCTAGCTGCAGGACCTCAGACCTCCGTCCATCCAGTCGGGAGACCGCGCTGCTGTGTTCAATGGCGCGAAACGGGCTTCCGACACGCCCCCCGACGCTCCTGATTGGCTGATAGCCTCACAGGCTCCGCTGGGTCACGTGACGCTACAGGCTGACCCAGGGAGCCTGTGCAGCCTCCGCGTCGTTCAGATTGATTTGTTAAGGGTTTTTTGATCACTACATAGGACCAGAGCAGAGCTGCATTGCTCAAATTCTAGAGAGGCAAGAGTGAGAATTTTCTGCTGTAAGAAAAAAATAAATCCATTACAAGGTCTGTTCCCTTCAAACAACAAATATAAGCAGTCTAACAAAAACCTTTCCATTGATTTGAATGGGACACACACCCCTGCAACTTGATTGGTTGCAGTAATGAATCAATATGTGGGCAGTCTGTTATACATGTAAACACACATTTTATTTTATTTCTCAGTGAAAAATGCACGCTTTTCAAAAATCAAAAAAGTATTTAATAAAGCTTTTAGAAGGTCTTTATTGTGGTGTGGTCCAAATTGTGCTTAATTAAGTGGGCTTTTAATAAGGAGAATGGAAGGACTGAGTATGGAAGGGACAGTATAAGGCTTTTTCAGCTGAATAGGTCACCCATTGCGGCTAGAATAAAAGAGATTTTATCTTCAAGAAAGAAGAAGGTTCTTCAGAGTAAGGGCAGTCAGATTGTGAAACTCACTACCAAAGTAGGTTGTGACAACATATTCCATAAAGAACTTGAATGTTGAATGTCTTTTTACATAAAAATGGCTTACAAGGTTATGCCATATAACAAGAATATGTTGAATATTGGATTCAGTGTATAATCCAATCTCCAGTTTTGGGGATCAGGAAGAAAAATGTTTCCCCTAATTAGACAATGTTTTCTCTGAAGAGATCTATAATGGTTAATAATAAGGGACTACAATTCTTTTCTTCAACATAAATTTCCAAGCAGAACATATTTCCATTGACAAAATCCTATTGTGTGTAAATATTTAATAATGGGGAGTAAAATTAAAGGTATATGGAAGCTTCCCTGTTTTTTTTTTACTTTTTTCTAATCCATTATATGCTGCTTATATTAGAAACATAAATTACATTCATTCATTCTATAAACATACAAATTTATTTTATTTAAAAAAAAATGGTTTCCACACTCCCAGAGCTGACTACATAGGCACCTGGTACTAGCCAATAGAATTGCATTCAAGTATGTTTTTTAAGCTAATACGAACTGTCATACCCAGACTTTGTGGGGCAAGGGGGAACACTTCTGAACCCCACTTTTCACTGCTTTGGCCAGTCTAAAGCCACCCTAAAGAGGATTGCAGTAAAAAGCAACAGTTTAAACCTAACAGGGACTGTTAAAGTGAAAGTCTATGAGAAGGATTTTCCAGTGTTATTTCCCATAGACCTGAAGCCTATCTGTGATTGGCCTCTTCGTATTTCCCAGGCTTGTAGGCATTCCTGTGATGTCTCACTTTAAAGCCAGGGAAGACTTCAAGCTGGAGCTTCAGTTTCCCTGACTGGATTGACTTTCAGCCAATCAAGCTGATTATGTGTGAAAGGGCCAATGAGGCAAAATACTGTGTTATTCCTGCTACCAATGGCTGGAGCACACTGGTAGTGCTCAAACAAGCCCCTTATTGTATCCTAATGTGTCCTCTCGTGGCGGGATGTGGGAAACTTGTAGTTTGGTCAGCCCTCGGGCTATCCGGGGAAGGCGCCAGGGTACATAAAGCCCTGATCCCATCCAGAGAGCCAGGAATCCTAGGAATAAACTAACCTAGGACCAAAACAAAGTCTGCTCAATGGCTGTTATAGCCAAGTGCTAAAGGAATTATAAATACTGTGAAGATAATGTTGCCCACTCCTAACCCTACTACTACTCCCTAACTACACTGTCATTTCCCACTGCGTATTATGTCTATGATAATAGGTTCCAGTTTATGTCCATGTAATTATATGATGGGAATTCATAATGCCCTAATTCTTTAACATGTGCTTACACCAAAGTTCATGCTTTACTGCCCACCATGTGGTGACCCTAAATGGCGACTGTTACTGGTTTGAGATGGTTTTCCATTCATTCCCCTTCTATTACCATTCACATGGCCACCCAAGTAGCAAATGACTCATAGTGCACACCAGGGTTGGCGGAGCCCTCTAGTAGGTATGTTCTGTCCCAGAAGGCAGATTCCCTGTGAGTGGTTCAGAGATAATCTAATTAGTGTAGCTAGTGTACTGATTGGTTCCTATAAACCTAAGCGGAAAATTTCAATATGGTCACTGTTTATTATATTGTGGGTTGTCCCGCACTGGTTTATTCTATAAACATATCCATGTATTTGGACTCAATAAAGCAGCCCAGTCTGGCTGTGCATAACTACTGTGTGCTGTCATTCTTGGGTAAGGGCTTCCTGAGTTAAATCACTTGAGGATATTCTGATACCTCTCTCCCTGGTCCTACATTAAAGGGACCTACATCTGCCTGCTTGTTCCTAGGTTCGTACATTGTTTCCTGATACCTGACCATGAGAAGCACGCTGGGCGATGAGATCAACAGAACCCTGACAATCTATCAGTGTTCTTGTAGTAGAAAGGTTTTGGGGGTGCACATGACCCCCTAGCCCCTGGATCATTAACTTTCAAGCCAACAGCAGAACAATGCACATCCCATGATGCTTTGCAGAAACTGACTTCTCAGAGAGCTATAGCTGCCTGTGATTGGCCAAAACAAATCATGAATTTCATGCTAATTTAACTAGGATTTTTCAGGGGCATTCTTTATCAAGAATGACTACCATAAAATATGAAGAAATTTGCAATCTCTAGGGTAAGTTTACTAATTTTTATTATTATAGTTTATTTATAACGCGCCAACATATTCCGTAGCGCTGTACATAAATTAGGTTCAGACAAAGATAAATACAGATTAACATTTAGCAAAGGAAGCAGGGCCCTGTCTTTGAGCTCGGAATCCAATCTCCATGGTGAATTCCCAAAGTACTTAGGATAGAATATATCTATCTATATCTATCTATCTATATATATACATATATATATATATATATATATATATATATATATATATATATAATTAAATCACAATAAGGACGTTACTTTGTGCACTAAAGCACAATTGTTTATGATTTTTTTTTTTTTTACAGTATTCCTTTTATTAAATCTACAAACCACGACACCAAAGAAAGAAGATTATTTTAAAAATTATGTACTGAACCCCCTAATTAGAGCAATCAATATTGATACAATTGTATCTTACATAACTGGCAAACTGTACATCACATATCACTGGGATGGAATAATGGCTTATTTGAAGCTTTAATACTACCTTTTGGCTATCAACTTATTTTATATATTTTTGGATCACTTCTACTCTGCAATTGACAGGTGGATAATGAAGACCGTGGCCTAGTAAGGCACAAACGCCTACTCTGCACCTCCGTGCTAGGCGCTGTTGTTAAGAGGGGTGTTGCACATCCCCCATTTCTTCTCTTACCACGTTATACTATTGAATATTGTATGTGATCATCATTGACTTTATTCCTGTTGATACTTTTGAGGAATTTTTCTTATATCCATACCCAGTGTATACTGTGATTGTTATTATAAGCATTTATATGCATTCCATTTTTTTAACCAATTTTTTGTGTTACTTAAAGCATATCCAAGGATTTGCATGTGCATAAATAAGGAATGCTTCTATATATAATCCCCCTAGACTATACCAATTTATTGGATATCTTTCCTTATATTAAAAGTGATATAGCTCCACTATAAGTTACTATAAGTTACATATGCTACATATGCTATATGTAAGATATAATTGGATCAATATTGAGTGCTCTAATTAGGGGTTTCAGTACACATATATATATAATTTTTAAAATAATCTTCTTTCTTTGTCGTCGTGGTTTGTAGATTTAATAAAAGGAATACTGTAAAAAAATGTGTTATATGTTTATATATATATATACATACACACGCAAATATATACATGTGTGTGTGTATATATATATATATGTGTATATATATATATATATATATATATATATATATATATACATATGTGTGTATATATATATATATATATATATGTATATAAACATATACATATGTGTATATATATATATATGTATATATACATATATATATGTATATATATATACACACGTACATACACACATATATATATATATATATATAGATATTTTTTTTTTATGCAAAAAATTGTTGTCCTACACTATTGATTCTCCTCTACCAGATGCATTTGTAATCCACAAAACTTAAATATGCCTTTAAGTTCTCCAAGTGGCAGATCACTCATTTCCCTTCCACAGACCGTTTTGCAATGTTTATAACATGTGTTTTTAGATGCATGATAAAAAATACTAGGTCACGGCATATTAGTCTGTGTAATCAGCAGCAGGGCAGGATGATTTCAGCTTGCTCGCCTCCACCCCCAACTGAGAGAATTCCACTTCCCAAAATGTATTTGATTATCTGTCACTGCTGCTTTGAATATAGAGATATATGATATATAGAGGCTCCAAGTTCCCTGCAGTGATGAGATTCAGTTTTCCTAACCGTTCACATCATGTCCTGCTCTGCATTAACAACTGATAGATCTAATTTATACACAATCAAATTTAAAATTCTGCTTTATCTACTCGTAGCTAATGTATTGAGCAGAGGAAATGGTCTTGGCGGTGCTCCAGCATCCATTAAATAGAACTGAATTAGAGATTGCAGAAACATACACAAAAACACCAGGTTTGGGAACATTTTGCTGTATTATATACTAAGCACTTCCTGCTATCTTCTAAACAGAAAGTCTTTCGGGAGCAGCAAACCTTTGTTAGATGTAAAACCTGCGCTACATGATTTTGTCTTTTATGGATTTGTCAGAACAAAAAGAATTAGATCTATTTTTATTCCCTTTTTATATGTTTGTTTTGCATGTTTATTGCCTCTCATTCCTGTTACATCAGAATGCAGTTTGGACCAAATTCAATAAAATAATAAAGCTAGACTTGCCTATGATTAACAGCATATTGTAAATATGATTTTGCATAAAAAAACGATAAACATTGAAAGCTATGTGAAATAAGTGTTTTTTTCATTTTTAAAATTACTGCTAAATGAATGGAGTTAGAGAAAATGTACTTTTGGGTTGGTAAGTGTTTAAATGCATATTTGAGTGATAAAACATACTCTCACTAGTCTTCAGATCTTCACACGTTCTCTGTAAACCCAACGCTTACCATTTACCTCACTATAAGTGCTCTTCCTGATGTGAAAAAGCACAAGATTGTATGTTAAAATTATCTATTTTTTTAATGACACTAATAACAGCTAAATGTTCTATGTTTACATAACAAAGTCTCTCCTGCCTACTGCATGTTGCACGAATAAACATAGCCGAGTCATGTGGTGAAGACAATGATTGATAGTAGTTTTCCCTGGACTCAGGAATGCACTGAAAAGTTAAACCATAATTTACCTGTTTAGGTGATTATAGCACTCCATGCTTTGCTCAGATGAAATTTGTAAGGGTTAATTCCTTTCTTTCTTTTGCTCACTACATGGAGCTGTAGCTGTGGGTCTGGTAGAGGGCATGCCAGTGACACATGTGAATACATAAATAATTAAATTTGATTACTCAGTGAAAAATGTATGTATTTCACAAATTCCAAAAGTATTTCAATATGCTGTTAGGATATTTTTACTGCAATGTGGTCCAAATAGTGCTGAACCAAGTGTCCCTTTCACTTAAACATGGCCATCTATTCTTGATCTCTAACACCTGTTAGATCGAGATCTATCCATCAATCAATCTACTTATCTCATGTCTCTACTACCACTATAATACCATAAGCTCTCATGAAACAAGGGCTCTCATCACTTCCTGTGCCAATGTGTATGTATATGTACAATATGCACAAATGTGCTGTCTGGTTTTGTTGTTACTGTCTTCAAATTTATGTCAAATTTTATACATCCATTTTTGTTAATTAATTGCTGATGCCTGCAGCTGCTTGGCTTTTCTAGTAGCGGACAACAGAATTGCATTCACTGACTGACGTGTAACAATAATTAATAGAACTAGACAAACCATCTGCTCTAATCTAATGAATTGGAGCATATGTAACTCCTGTACTATAGAATAGGTAATATTAAATTCATGTGACCCTACTCAATTCCCTAAATAATAATAATGATCTCTCATGAACAAAAGATTAGAATCTTTGTTTGTTGGTGGATTGGAATGGCTGTACAACAAGAAGGTGATTTTCACTGTTAGTTTACAAAATAAACAAAAGCATTTAGTTGATAAAGTACTTGAATTTTTTATAGTTTTAAATGATACCATATTTGGAACCATAACAGGAATACAGACATTCTATTTGACAGAGGACCCAACCGTGCCCTTATCCCCTTTAACAACATTCCTATAAATATTTATCATTGTAAATTAAACTTAAGTTCTCATATCCAGGCCTTCCAGGGCTACAGAATATCAGTAAACATCTTTGTTCCTCATATTAATACAGCACAGATTGCAGCGGGAAGACCTCTTTATATCCACATCAGGAACCTTGAATATGTTTGCCCAGCCTCATATTTACACCTTCAAGACGTCGCTTTCACATGCACACAACATGCTCAGTGTCTAGTTTGTTTACTCTGTTTGGTAAACAGGACATGGGAGGTGTATTTTGGAAGCATCAGGAATTAATATGAAGACGCTCGCTTTCATGCTGAGTCCGTTCCTGAATATCTTGCTATATCTTGCAAAATATATAAAGGGCCAGTTTAAAGTATAGTGTTTAATTTGTTTATTAAGTAACTCACTAGCACTAAATCCAAGTATGTTACAAAGCCCCTCCTTTACTTCCTCCAGATCAGATACGCATCCGTCAGACTCCAAGGTTTTAGACAATTTTATAACCAGATATACAGAAACAGAGTCTTCAAGTATTATGATTTTTATTAAAATATTTTCCTGTTATTTAGTTTGTTACATACTTCACAAACATGTCCAGCTTTTCTTGAACTGCAGTGGACCTCTAAATACATATTTGACAACAGTTGTTCAAAGAGAAATAATATACCGTAATTAGATACAAATGAGAGTATATAGAAATACAGTAGTGATGTAAGGATATACTTTTTGTCTCAAACACAGAAATATAAAAATAATAAATAGGAAAAATGCATATGGGGCAAGTGATCTGGTAAACATAAAGGGCCATTGCAGTGCAAGAAAAAAGACACTTGTTGGTCAGGTATGTACTAAACTAATAATATTAGCAGAGAGGTCTAATATGCTCTGGTTTGTATTCAGCAGCATGCTTGCGTGGTATCAGTAGGCAAATAGTGGTCAGTAGGCTTATCATTTTGAGGTTGTCTTGAAGAAATAAAGAATGTGTGGAGAGTTCATATATCAATAATTGTCCTTGTAATACTATTATTCAGATATAGGTCCTCGCTCCAAGTGTGCAGCGTCTCTCATAAAAACACCATCCATGCAAGTGTCTGTATAGAATAACAAGGGGGGTGGGGGGACCTTTAGCGGCATAGTTATATACAATTTTTCTTAACATCATTAACATTAAGATATTCCACCCATACTTATATACCACACATTTGGAACCATATTGTCAGGACCCAAAGATGAGGAGCCATGTGCACCCCAAGGCTCTCTCTCTAGGTTGGGACTTTTGTGTTCAATCTCTCTGAGCCCAGATCTGCCTCAGGACTATTTCTCAGGAACTCCAGAATTCACAGGTTTCAGTTTACTAACTTATTAAAAAATAATAACCTTTTCCTATCCCTTTATGTAGGATAGTTCAGAATACAGGCAAAACTCATGCACCCTTGTTTAGTGCTAAGAATAATTAATAAAATAAATTAATATACCTATTGTGAAGTAATATATGCAGGAAGCATTGTGTTGAAGAGCTGGCAATCTGTTTTCATGTTGCTGCAGCATCAGTGCTGTGGAGCTGCTGTGTAAGCGCCATGAATGTGTGCAGTGTGTAGTGTAATAGTGTGTGTGCGCGAGGCAAATCCGTTAGGGTAGCTGTGTACTTCCGGATTGTAGTTAGTGTTCTACAATGGCGCCTAATGTGTGGTCAGCGGCTGTGGCTGATTTTGCGTCCTTGTTTTCAGATGTCATCCGACTTTTTCGGAAAATCTGTAGGTGTTTGGTGGTGTTTTGAGTGTTTAGGGTACTTTAGCCTAGTTTTTGTTTTGTTTGGGGGCCATTGTTTCTCTTGCTTAGGTGATTTTCGGGTGTCTAAACTCCGAAATTTGGACTTAAATCGAGGTGTAATTTCACTCGCAGAGGTCCTGGGTGCCCCCTCTTGCTGTAGGTAAGCTTTTTAGGTGTTTGTTGTGTGTATTTATTGTGTTTCTAATGTTTTTCGGGTTGCGTGAGTTGTGTCCTTGTTTTCGGATCTCGTACGTCTTTTTCGGAAAATCCGTAGGTGTTTGGTGGTGTTTTGCGTCTTTAGAGTGCTGTAGCCTTGTTTTCGTTTTTTTCGGCGGCCTTTTTTTTTCTCGCTCAGGGATTTTCGGGTGTTTAAATGCTTTTATTTGGAGTTAAATTGAGGTGCAACTTCAGTTTTCGAGGTCCTGGGTGACCCCTTGCTGTAGGTAAGCTTTTTATGTATTTGTTGTGTGTATTTATTGTGTTTTTCATGTTTTCATGTGCCCGGGTTTCGGGCGTTTTTTGCGAGGTCGTAATGGGTCGTAACACGTCTCATATTTTTGTTTCTTAACTCCGTAAATTTTGCGAGGTCCGCAGTTGCTGGCAAGGAGTGCCTTTGGCTATGCGAACCTGCAGCGTTAGCAACAGCCCGCATGCTCACAACTATATATGTGATAAACCATTTCTGCTGCCTTACATCAATAAAAGCAAATACATTTTAACCATGACAGTAACTGTATGCTCACATTCATTCTTTAAACATGACATATAAATGAAAGACACATTGTCACAGTCCTTAAAAACATCTCATGCCCATTTTGATAGCCTTTGATATTATCAATCACACATGTTAGAATCCCAAATAACAGGGTTGCTTGTGGGATTTAGGGGAGTCCCAAAATCAGTTTTGACACATATATACAGTGGATATAAAAAGTCTACACACCCCTGTTAAAATGTCAGATTTCTGTGCTGTAAAAAAATGAGACAAAGATAAATCATTTCAGAACTTTTTCCACCTTTAATGTGACCTATAAACTGTACAACTCAATTGAAAAACAAACTGAAATCTTTTAGGTAGAGGGAAGAAAAAATATAAAAATTAAATAATATGATTGCATAAGTATGCACACCCGTAAACTAATACTTTGTTGAAGCACCTTTTGATTTTATTACAGCACTCAGTCTTTTTGGGTATGAGTCTATCAGCATGGCACATTTTGACTTGGCAAGATTTGCCCACTCTTCTTTGCAAAAACACTCCAAATCTGTCAGATTGCGAGGGCATCTCCTGTGCACAGCCTTCTTCAGATCACGCCACAGATTTTCAATCAGATTCAGATCTGGGCTCTGGCTGGGCCATTCCAAAACATTAATCTTTTTCTGGTGAAGCCATTCCTTTGTTGATTTGGATGTATGCTTTGGGTCGTTGTCATGCTGAAAGATGAAGTTCCTCTTCATGTTCAGCTTTCTAGCAGAAGCCTGAAGGTTTTGTGCCAATATTGACTGGTATTTGGAACTGTTCATAATTCCCTCTATCTTAACTAAGGCCCCAGTTCCAGCTGAAGAATAACAGCCGCAAAGCATGATGCTGCCACCACCATGCTTCACTGTGGGTATGGTGTTCTTTTGGTGATGTGCAGCGTTGTTTTTGCGCCAAACATATATTTTGGAATTATAGCCAAAAAGTTCAACCTTGGTTTCATCAGACCATAACACCTTTCACACATGCTTTTGGGAGACTTCAGATGTGTTTTTGCAAAATGTAGCCTGGCTTGGATGTTTTTCTTCGTAAGAATAGGCTTTCGTCTTGCCACTCTACCCCATAGCCCAGACATATGAAGAATACGGGAGATTGTTGTCACATGTACCACACAGCCAGTACTTGCCAGATATTCCTGCAGCTCCTTTAATGTTGCTGTAGGCCTCTTGGTAGCCTCCCAGACCAGTTTTCTTCTCGTCTTTTCATCAATTTTGGAGGGAGCTCCAGTTCTTGGTAATGTCACTATTGTGCTATATTTTCTCCACTTGATGATGACTGTTTTCACTGTGTTCCATGGTATATCTAATGCCTTGGAAATTCTTTTGTACCCTTCTCCTGACTGATACCTTTTAACAATGAGATCCCTCTGATGCTTTGGAAGCTCTCTGTGAACCATGGCTTTTGCTGTGGGATGCGACTAAGAAAATTTCAGGAAAGACCAACTAGAGCAGCTGAACTTTATTTGGGGTTAATCAGAGGCACTTTAAATGATGGCAGGTGTATGCTGACTCCTATTTAACACAATTTGGAATGTGATTGCTTAATTCTGACCACAGCCCCAGTTATAAGAGGGTGTGCAGACTTATGCAACAACATTCATTTTATTTTTTTCCCTCCACCTAAAAGATTTCAGTTTGTTTTTCAACTGAGTTGTACAGTTTATAGGTCACATTAAAGGTGGAAAAAGTTCTGAAATTATTTATCTTTGTCTAATTTTGTTACAGCACAGAAACCTGACATTTTAACAGGGGTGTGTAGACTTTTTATATCAACTGTATATAGCAATACCACCATTTACAAGATGAGGAGAATCTAACCAATAACCAGGAGTGAGATGGGAAGCAACTTTTATACCTCATATGAATGAGGTAATTGAAGGTGAGCGTTTAATATATGTGGGATAGTGGTGATTTAACATAGCAATCTGCTCCAGAAGTCTTTCCTAATACTTTAGCAGATGTGTAAGCCATAAGCATAAAACATTTTTGGGGAAATTTTTTCTTTTGTACACTCTGTTTATGAGTATAGGAAACAGGAAGATAATCAGTGGTTTCAGAAATTGTTACTCCATTTTAGTTAGTAATGAAGTGTAAATTTTATTTGGCAATTACATTGTGATAGAAATGCTAATTTTGGTAGCAGCTTCATGGCCTTGTATTTAACCCCTGTATATCACTATGAAAGAAGTTGGCATGTTACAAATAAAGATAATAATAATTATTATCAAATATTAAGCACGGAGAAATTTTGGTCATAAAAATGTTGACTTTACTAACAAATTGTGTGTGCGAATGCACCTACGATAGCCCATGATAACCTCCGGCCCAGATTCTTAGCTGTTCATCCCCATTCTTGTGTTATACCTAGGGCATAGAAGCATTTGCAGAAAAAATCATCATTTTAGCAGACTCTACTAATGCACGAAAGCTGCCATGACAGTGATACTTTTCAAAGTCAAAGGGGGAGGCCACAGAGAATGGCAATAAAGCCTACAAGTATACTTGCAGCTGCCTCTACTTACCCTATGGGAAAGAGGGGGGAGGTGTCCAATGATGGAATTGTATCTGAATCCACCAATCAGTAAACAACCCCCCTCCTTCATCTTTCCACTTTTGAACAGATTATAAAAATTAGCAGAACATGCTCACTGAGTGTCCAAACTGGGGCTAAGTGTGGAAGATACAAGCATGGCATCCATTTGGCACAAGGGAGTGGTGGAAGAATAGATAACTGGATAAGACAGAAACTGACACCACATCCCTTTCCTCTCACTAGCCCAGAGTCAGGACATTTTGTCAATGAATGCAACCACAGCGCTCCAGCAATGTAAATGCCCACACATACAACTTCCACAAACGTAATAATGAACACTCTAGGTCCCTGCAGAGGGATTAACATTTTTTTTTTATAATTAAAAACTAGCTTAAGATTTTTGCCCGCTTCCTTAGTCACTCTTAAAGTTTTCAAACATATATAGCTTTTCATCGTGCTGTGGTCCTTCAACAGCATCCAGGAAGTAGTGTTGCAATTGTGGTTTAGTCTTTACAAAATATAATCTTCAGACGATGAAAACAGGAAGCAGACTTGAAAATCAGTCCACTAATACTCACATTGTTTTAAGTGTCCTCTTTTGGAGAAATAGAATTATTAATGGACACATTGGCTCCCATTCAATTGCAAGCCCATAACTACCTTCATATAGGACACATGTCTGAGGGTTAGAAATTTGTTTCAATTCCGGCTAAAGCCTAAAACCGTAAACTCTGGTTTTGTTTGTAACATTTCCGGGTGGCCGATCATATGATGGGTGCCAAAGTTAAGCAAGCCCTTAATTGCTGATCCTGTCACAGCCCAATTACGCAATAGGAACCCGTAGAACGCTAATGAAATATAGGACTTAAAAAGCTACTGCAAACCGTAAGTCCTTGACTGTGCTGTAGCTGAGGAAGTAAACACACAGGTCTAGGCGTTGGTGGGTTTCTGAGTTTTGGAGAGAGAGAGAGAAGGAGCAAGTTTTTTTCTACTTGAACTACTAAGAAATATGAACACTTAATTTACATTAACACACCTAATTACTGATCACATATATAGTTGTGAGCATGCGGGACGTTGGAGACGTTGCTAACGCTGGGGGCTCGCAAAGCGAGGGCAGCAGTTGCTGGCATGGAGCGCCGAAGGCTCCTTGCCAGCAACTGCGGACCTCGCAAAATTTACGGACTCACGACAAACAAATACGAGGCACGTTACGACCCATTATGACCTCGCAAAAAATACGACCTTACCACCCGAAACCCGCGCACATGAAAACATTAAAAACACAATAAAGACACACAACAAATACATAAAAAGCTTAACTACAGCAAGGGGAGGCACCCAGGACCTCGAAAACTGAAGTTACACCTCAATTTCACTAGAAATAAAAGAGTTTAGACACCCGAAAATCCCCTAAGTGAGAGAAAAAATGTCCGCCGAAAAAAACAGGCTACAGGACTCTAAAGACGCAAAACACCACCAAACACCTACGGATTTTCCGAAAAAGAAGTATGAGATCCGAAAACAAGGACACGGCCCGAAAAACATTAGAAACACAATAAATACACACAAGAAACACATAAAAAGCTTACCTACAGCAAGGGGGGGGGGGGGCACCCAGGACCTCTGCAAGTGAAGTTACACCTCGATTTAAGTCCAAATTACAGAGTTTAGACCCCCGAAAATCACCTAAGGAAGAGAAAAAATGTCCGCCGAACAAAACGAAAACGAGGCTAGAGGACCCTAAACACGCAAAACACCACAAAACAGATACGGATTTTCCGAAAAAGTCAGACGACATCCGAAAACAAGTATGTAAAATCAACCACAGCCAGATACCACACATTAGGCGCTATTTTAGAACACTAACTTACACAATTCGGAAGTACACAGATACCCTAACGGATTTGGCGCACGCACACTATTACACTGCACACATTCATGACGCTTACACAGCAGCTCCACAGCACTGATGCTGCAGCAACACAATAGGTAGAGTATATTCATTTCTAATTTTATTAATTATTCATTGGCATACCAAAAAAAAACCACAACACTGCTCATAGCACACAAACAACCAAGAGTCTCGCAATGAGCGCCCAAATGCGCTCAGTGCGAGGCTCGCAATGAGCGCTGAAGGATCTTGGAACACCAACAAAATGAATGTCGCACACAAACAACATTACCTGCCCTACAATCTTATTGTCGTCATTTTTTGACGGGCAAGTCGCTAGCATCACATAATTCACACATATAGATTAATACATACACATAGCTATACATAGTGTTAGGCCACAGCACATCTACACCCCCCATACCCCCACCTACCCCCCATACCCATAATATAATACATATACTCTTGTTGTTTTACCTCATATATATACACGTACATATTATATTGAGTTATACTTATATTTGTTTTTTTAATTTCTAGGAGGGGAAAGGAGGGGAGGAGAAAAGGAGGAGAGTGAGGAGAAGCAAACATCCGTGGTAGACAGGAGGAAAAGTAGAGGTATGGAGAGAGGGAGACAAGGAGGCAGGTCAGGGAGGGAAGGTACAAGTGCAGGAGAGCAGTAGGGGGGAGGGATTTCCCCCAGGTGTAGGCACACAAAGAATAGGGACAGAGGGTCAGGGTTCTCATCCCAGGGGGAGGAGGTAGGGGTGAGGAGGCCACAGGGAGAGAACAGGAACCCCATGCACAGTTGGGAGGGCAAGAGTCTGTGGCAAAGCACTGGGCACCCAATTATACCCCAGATGAGATGGGTGTTCTCCTCACAAAAATACGTGCCCACTATAGCTTTGGACATGGGGGCGGGAAGTGAGGGCTAGCCAGAAGACACGTGCCTGGAGTGAGGTTGCTTCAGCTGTTGCTGTATTGGGGTATGCCAACAGGGATGTGAGGTCAGCCAAGCACAGATATGATGACAGCTAGATGAAGGTGAAGAGGAACATGGCAGAGTAGGTCAGAGCAGCCAGTGCAACTGGTGGTGGACCACCACCTATTATAACCTATACAGTGCAAGAGGATCCTGAGGGAGTATATTGAGCCTTCCAGGATAGACGCACACTGGTGTGCCGAGCACCTTGTGATGTGAGTATCATATACACCATCACACCCTCATATGCACACACATGAACATCACACACATAGATAATTGACATTGTATTGCACATACAATATCAATGCAGCCCTGTAAGCTCTCGGGTCACTGCTTATGACATATGGGGCTGCAATAATTATTTAAATCCAGAAAGCAAACATATCATAATCAGAATTGTTATCAAAAAATATCTGTCCAATACCTGCAGTTAAAACTGATTCTGATGAACAGCACCAAATACATCAAGATTGATTAATCATCCAAAAGAGAGTACATGTATGGGTGTGTACTTCAGCATATGCGGATAAAGACTCTGAAGGACTGCATGTGTGTGTCATCTAGTAGCCTAACCTGGACCATGTCTCATCTGCATGTTAACCACCATTGCTGAGAATTGGTCACAGATTGGTCAGCCTCGCACACTGCACAGCAGATTTAGCTGAGCATGTGTCCTAATTAACTGCAGATGGCCGACCACAGCAGGATTACATATATTGATATGAGCCATTATCCACAATGCTTATGATACAGGTTAATGTTTATCTGTGTAAGGCAATCACCACAGCCAATTACAAGTGACCATGATATCAGGGATATGGAAACACAATTGTTTAGAGAATCCCAACTCAAATACTATTGTCCTTTAATTTCAGTACCCAGGAGGCCTAGCCCACAGGGACACACGCGGTGGCATTAGCTGCACTGGAGGATGAACCAGATATACCCCTTGAAGTGGTGGTTGAGGAAGGCGAACCAGATCAGAGGGCCTGGGACTGTCACAGGAAGCTGGCCAATCATCAGCAATATATCCTCCAAGGTCTCCAGTCTGTGAATCTTCCACTGGCCCTCTCATGCATCGTGTGCACGTTCACAGCCTGTTCAACCATCTCAACCTCACGTGTTTTAGAGCCAGCAACCACCGCCACCTTCACAGATGTCGTGTACTGGAGATAACAACAGTCTCACCAATGCCACCTGCTCCAATCCCATGGATGCCTTTGCAGGACCCCACCACTCCTCCACTCCCAACATGGGCTCCCCCAACCTGGGTTCCCCCCTTCACCACCGGCACCTCAGACAACATCATCACTGCCAACACTGACACCATCGCCAACACCATCCCCATTGGCACCTCTGTCATCACCAAAGCCAATTAAAAATGAAAAGGCCTGGCATGTCCAGTGATAGACCCCCCCCCCCCCCCCTCCAGCCACTTTGAGGGATATCCTGCTTTGCATTCAGAGGAAGGGCGCAAGCCATTACACCCTAATGGGTAGCCTGGAACTACAGCTCAAAAGGCAGAATGAGATCACTACCTCCCTCTTCGGAAGCAACAGATTGATATATGGTGGATGAGGCGGCACAATCGAAGGATGGAGAGGTATCAGCAAAATGCACAGACAAAGAGCACTAATTGAGTGGGAATTAGATTTGGTAGAACACCAGCTCATATCTCTCCAGGTTTTGGTTCCACAGCCTCCACCACCATTGCAACCAGAGCTGGTGTTCTACCAAATCTAATTCCAACGCCAGGTGCTACACAGCAATGCCAGGTGGATGCACCCCTCACTCCAACACCTCCTATACTTGGTAGAGGGAGGAGGTGCACATGCACAGAAGGTGGGGGCCCAGTGCTGAGAAAGAGGAGGTAGATGAGAACATCCCCCAAGTCCTCCTCATCAACACTCCTCAAAGAATATTAATTAGTATAAATGTTGACATGCTATTGCCTTGCTAAAGAGTGTGTACAAGTATGGTTAAGCTTCCCATTTCACCAACTGATATTCAATGTGGATTGCTATTGAGATGAGTCAATCTTAATAGAGTTATTGTTCTTGTCTCTTTATGTCTTAATAGTCAAATCTCACAACCATGAAGACATGTTCATCATCTTCGAGCAGTGCAATCATATTATGTAAGTAAAGTCTCAACCCAGTGCCCATCAGGCATTTGATCAGTGACATCCCCGCCCCCCCAGTAGATGGATCTGAAATGCCATAGACGACTCCATATATCATAACTAATGAACATGACTGGTGTTATGTTCAATTACAATAAATACATTCCCAGCTGTAGAGTTGCACAGTCCCATTAGGACCTGCTAATCCAAATCAGTAATTATACTGTTATTGTTGCATGTCATCCCATTAACATTCGAGCAGATTCATGTGTGCGATTTAATTTACAAACATTATGGATGATGGCCTTTGTATTACATCAAGATCAATCGGTATGTGTTTACGCGTAATGTGATCATTCTAATTTGTTTGGCTGTGGTACCATCTGTACAACAATTAAATGTGATATCAGTGTGGCACGACAATTCCATATGGAGATAGTGATAGTACTCTTTGAGAACTGATTGTGGTCACAATGAAGCATTCCTTTTGAAATTACACATCCACAATAGTTTACAGGAAGGGTGATTGTCCAAGACAGATTCACTATGGTTAGCACTTCTTGTAAATGAAGTTCATGCCAATTGGTTCATTATTTCGTTAACAGCATGAAAAACTGTACTGTAAATACAACAATTGCTTGTTTATCAGCCTCCTCTTTCTGTTTTCAAGATGACCATCTATAAGTGATTATTACTTAATATATGAAAACACACGGTGTGTGGAATTGAATTGGATGACACAATCCATGATTTGATGCATCTGTTTCATTGAGCAGATGAAGACCATATGGAAGCTCTATGCGCATTAATGGTTACTTTGATTAAATGGAGTGATATATGATGATTCTTTTTTTTCATCAGATTATGGTTACTGTGGCGTAATGACCACATTTGACCCTAGTAGATGCTATGCATCATCCTTATTATGCAGTATTACAGTTAACCATTGATGTGTCCCTTTTTGCCAAAAAGCCTTTTGCCGTTTTGGGATCCACCCACACCACACCCATGATATTAATGCAGAGTTGCATACATTTCTGAGTGTGCTCTGTGTATCAAATAACGTTTTTTATTCCGTTATCACAATTTCTGTGTTTTTTTCAATGGTTGGGGTTTTGGGACGTCAACATACATCACATGTCTGTTACGTTCATATATAAATAAACTAATGAGCACTAGTTACTGTCCAATAGATTGATATGTGAACATTCAATCCCATTACAGTGACACAGGCATAGTTTCAAAGTGGTCCCACATATTAGCCATGACTACTTTGGTTTGATTTTCAGTATTGGGATATCATGCTTGCAGAACATTCTTTGTGAGGTTTATGAGTTAATACACATATAAATTGTTGCAATTGAATCGTGATTTGTGATTTTAGCAATTGTAACATTTGCAGGCTTGAAAGATCAAAGGCGGAGATGGGTCAGAGTGACGCTTTTGACAACTCGCAGGAATTTTCAGCCTGTAACCTTCAAGTCAATTTGCGGGTAGCTAGAAGAGGCCAACTGAATATCAATATTTTTTACGGGCTACGTTATGGGCCCCAGTAATAACAATATTCCCAATTGAATGTTTTTAGAGTTTTTAAAACAAAAAAAAACAAACAACCATTTTGTTTTACCACCTATTATATGCAGTTATGGGTAGGCATGACCATGTCCATTGTGGACTTTTAGATATCAACTATCTATTATAGCTCAACTTACAAGAGTCTTTCCTGCTTTAAGGACAGATAAAAAACATCAGGTGTCTGCAAGATAAAAGTACAAATAGCAATTCATTGAATGACAAAGAGCTAATCTCAATTCCCAGGGTTCCTCCTACTTGGTAAGAAACATATACCCACAGATAGGGGAAAATAATAGAACACAGCTTTGGAGATATCTGGGTTGCATAAACTGATAACACATTTAAATGCTACTTTTACCTTCCTGTCCATTATCAGTACTAGTTCTTTAAAATAGAATATACAAATATAGGACTACAGTGTAAAAATAAACTCAATGAATAAATAGGTAGATGGAAAGATGGATAGATAGACTGGCTTTACAACTGTAGCACCTCAGGCAAAGACTTCTTGAGTATTCCTGCTCCTTACACAAATATGTAATATTAATGTTTGTGTTACTCATCATGTTTAGTGCTACAGGCAATCTATGTAAATGCCATGCATATACAGTGCCTTGCAAAAGTATTCACCCCCATTTACTTTTTACCTATTTTGTTACATTACAGCCTTAAGTTCAATGTTTTATTAATCTGAATTTTATGTGATTGCTCAGAACACAAAAGTCTTAGTTGATTAAGTGAAATGAGAAAAATATATACATAAAACTATTTTTTTAGAAATAGAAAACAGAAAATTGGCATGTGCGTATGTATTCACCCCCTTTGTTATGAAGCCCATAAAAAGCTCTGGTGCAACCAATTACCTTCAGAAGTCACATAATTAGGGAAATGATGTCCACCTGTGTGCAATTTAAGTGTCACATGATCTGTCATTACATATACCCATCTTTTTTTAAAGGACCCAGAGGCTGCAACATCTAAGCAAGAGGTGCCACTAACCAAACACTGCCATGAAGACAAGTAAGGGACAATGTTGTTGAGAAGTACAAGTCAGGGTTAGGTTATAAAAAAATATCTAAATCTTTGATGATCTCCAGGAGCACCATCAAATCTATCGTAACCAAATGGAAAGAACATAGCAAACCTGCAAGAGACGGCCGCTGACCAAAAGTCACGGGCCGAGCAAGGAGGGCATTAATCAGAGAGGCAACACATAACTCATATCTTTGGGGTTATCACATGTGAGTGAAACACTATATGACTGATGTTTTGATGTGATTATCATACACTCGTATTGCACTAGGAGGCGGCGCGCTGTCTTTCCCCTACCCTTCTTATCATCTCTACTAGTTACTTGGACACGGTGGGAACGGTGTCCTGAGAAGAAGCTGCACACCTCTGGCATTTGCATTGTGGTTCTGGACTTATATGGACTTACATTTACTCTGATTTCCATTTGTGTATTTCTCCGGAGGAACTGTATGTAGACACATCTCTATAGTTCATACATACGGAACACTCTTTTGTTGGATTTATCAATTTTTTCTGACTATTTTGTGTAAACACAGTAGGTATACTATAGAGCGCTTCTATTTGTAGCAATATACTATATGTAAATTGCTTCTTTGTTTTCTGTCATAATTTAATGGGATGCCAGTTTTTTTCTGATTGTATAACTGCATTTTTTTAATACTGCAGCTTCATCACATTTTGTTGAGCTGAAGACTAACCCATATTGTGGTATAAGTGCAATGCATATTGCAAAACACCACATTTTCATCTAGTTTTTCTGGAATATTTAAATGAGTATACTATGCTATAAAATAATTTTACAGAGGGTTGGAGCAATGGAGAAAGAGAGCTGAGGGAAACCGAGAATGTAGAAGACAGGACAGAGGTAGAGAGGGGCAAGTTTTGCACAGGGAGCGTGGAATGGCGATCACTCTTACTAATTTTTTGCAATACATTAGTCAAATTAAATAACTTATGATTATTATCGTTTATTGGTAATGCGCCAACATATTCCATAGCGCTAATACGGATACAGTGTTCTGAGTGGGGCTATGGGAAGACTCAGAACAGGGGAAATAGTGGGGAATATAAAGAGAGAGGACAGTCATGGCAATGAAGCGGATGAGAAAGATAAAACCTGATCAATGGAGAGGGAGAGATTGCCAAGAAAAAGGAGAGTCTGTAAATAGGGAAGGAAGTAGAGAAATCCTGGGTAATACCGAAAGGCAGAGTAAAAGAGGGGGAGAGAGTAAAAGAGAGAAAAAATAAACTTGTAAACATCTACTCTTTGTTGGGCTTGAAAAGTTCAACAGGACCAATCCTATCTATAGATCTGATCCTGCTTGTTAATCCCCTCACACAGGACGCCTGATGAAGAACAGGATACAAAGTCACAATCCTTACTTTCCCTCAATAAAACACACCCTCACTAGGTCCTCCATTCAATTGGCCAAGTTGTAATTACTGGAGCCCATAATGTTGCCCACAAAAGTTACTGGTATTCAATTGGCCTCTTCTAGCTACCTGCAATTAATTAGCGAGTTAAAGGCTGAAAAATCCTGCAGTTGTCAACAACTTAACTTCGTCTTATCTCCTCCTTTGATGTTTGAAGTCTGTAAATGTTACCAATCCATATTCAATTGCAACAATTCATCAAGCCCGCAATTGGCTTCAAACCCGTAAATGCCAAATGTATCAAAAAATCCTAGATAGGACTCGCAAGTGGGTTAAACACTTATTCATAGCACTGTAAAAGCAAATATAAACACACTATTGTACATAAAAATACTGAGAATTAATTGTACAACAGTCTCAAACTCGCAAATCCTACTTTTTTTTGTTTTTACCTTTTATTTCTGTGTTACATTGATCCCAGGAATCAAGGCGTTAATACATATCAGGCCACCCACATGGACTAGACCATTTTATGTAATGATTTTTATGGATTTCTATATTTTCGGATTGCAAATCTGATTGCAGATCGGACTTCTAAACACTAATTGATTCTATTTTAAACTCCATGTTTTACTGATGTCATGATGACAGTCTTATTTACTATAGGCTCTGTATACATTGTAACTTACGGACTTGCTTCATCATTGATCATGATGATGCCCTGAAATGCTGCATATGGGTTCATGGTTTACGGTTTTAGGCTTAAGCCCTGTAATTGCGGACTTGAGTCAATTGAATTCAGCCGGAATTGTAACAAATTTCTAACCCGCAGTCTTACACCCACAGGCATTGTAATTATCAGCTTGGAATTGAATTGGGGCCTATGTGTTCCAAAGAGAGCATGCACTTTATTCCAAATAACTCTTATTTATACCCTAACATATACAATAGAACAATGGTATCCTAAAGGGGTAGTCAGGTGCCACCAAGTCTATCTTGAACACTGCTTGGTCAACGTGACTGGTTTATCATTGACCTTGTTAACCAGACAAGGCCATATTCCTACTAGTGTGTGATCTGTGATCATTGACTCATGGTGGTGGAGCATTAATGGGGTTTGGAGACATTGTGAGTAGTAGAGGGTCCAACCGTACCTGGTCTGATGACCTTTAATCATAGGCTGGACCTGCCTAGGGTCTGCTATTATACTTTATTACCCCCTAATCCCCTGAAAGTTACAGTTACATTTTGCATTCAATTGGCAAAGTTGAAAAAGAAGTACCCCCTTCTCCAACATAATCACTTTTTAATTTCAAAGTGTCTTTTGTGTTTGTTCAGTTTTATCCGACTCTCCATGACCTATGAACCATGTTTATGCATATGGTTTTCATGACAAAGACACTTTAGAAGGTTGACAGTTCCTTCTCCAGTGGACCACAATTTATCTGACCTCTCTGCTATGACTTGCCTATCTTGGGTGACTCTACATGGAATAGCTCACAACTTCATTCACCCCCCCCCGACAAAGTAGTGATTCAATAGGGATAGTCTTTTTAGAGGGTATTTAATCTATAATAGTAGATGACCAGTCCAGTTCTTCTGGACCCATCGGCTGGATGGGGATCTGGTGAGCTTCAGAAAGGAAAATGATAGAGAAAACCAAGGTAGGAAAAAGAGGGGAAGAGAAAGAAAGAGTTAGAGAGAGTGAGACAGTGGAAAAAGAATGAGTAAGGAAGGCAGTGTGATAAAGAGAGGGAGAGACAACATGAGAGATAGAAAGAGAGAGTCAGAGGTCATCAGACAACGTGAGAGGAACTTTGGGTAACAGTGACTGAGCTACTGCTGCTATTAAATATCAATAAAAGGTACTTGTTTCTGAAATATGTAACAGACTAACAACATCAGCAGTCATGTAAGTCATAGGCATGAAAACATTTTTACATCATTTTTGAAAACTCTGTTTATGAATAGAGAAATCCATACTGTCTATGTTACATCGCTTCCTGAGAGCTGCATCAATGTGTTTTTCTCTAAAAGTGGAGGAAGAGACAGCAAAGGAGGGAGAGGTCAGTGGGCTTTGCTAAATAATTGGATATGATTGAGATTGACACCCCACTCCTTCCCCTCTTCACAAGCCCAGAAGCACATAGTTTGCAATAATTGATGGAAGGATTGCCCCCAACAATTGAAAATACACACACAACTTCCACCAAAGTATCATGGATCCCTCCAGGCATCAACAACTTTATGACTTCTGCTTAATTATGCTCTGACTCAACATTTTAAAACTTTTTTTTTTTTAATTTTACAGTATGCAAAATAACAGTCACCTAGTTTGGGAACAATTCTAAAACCCTATTTTCCCAATTCTGGAAATGAAATGTTTAAATACAGCAGATGACACATATTTCCATTATCTTTGCTTTTCTTTAAATCCATCTCAGCAGAAAGTGTCACATTGAATCAGCACAAGATGATTTGCTGAGACAATTATGTATTTTCTGGGCATTTTCTGTCTTCAGTGATCCATTCAATCATACACCAGCACCTTGTAAAATAACATTTACAGATCAAAGGAACTTTTTATTGCAGATATACTAAAGTAATATACAGTATATCAGTGGAAGACACATATAATGTTACTGTCAGAAATAGGTAAAATATAATACTATTGTGTTTCATGTGATCAAACAGAGACATAAACTGATTTCAATGTATAAGTTATGAGCTATAAAAGTAATAGAATGTTACAATGTATCAGTCTGTTTCCTATATAAATAAAATGGGTAAATGATTAAAGAGTTACTGAATCATTAAAACTTTTTTTCTAGGAAAAAAAGCAAAATGCGTAAAACCGTTTTAATTTGAAGGCTTTTTTTTAATTTAGTTGCTCAATGTGTGTATTTAACCAGACCCTAAACAGGTGTCTCTGCACAGGAAGATGCTTTGAGCTTATAGGCACATTTCTACAGGTCCTAAATGGACCATACATTACACACTCCCTCTACATGTTCATATTTGTGTTTACTGTAATATTAAATTCCACATTTCCCTTTAAGACTATAATGTCCGAAGAACTTAAATAAATAAGATGACATTCTTTATTGGCATTTGCAAAATGCTTGTGATTGTTGGTCCATGCAGAAGGCAGGGAGTTGAAGGAATAACTTATTTACATAACATTTCTTATGCAACAGTGAAATATGAATTTTGACGACTAGCTCCATAACTGTGTAGAGCAGTATTGATGTATTCAATGTCCCTTTAAGAGTTGAAAAATAATTGAATGGCACAATGTATAAAATATGTTCATTCTAAAATAATTTATAGTTTAAGCTACATAAATATGTATTTATGACACTTTATCTACTGTATGTAGCTATATTGCATTCATTTTCATTTTACAATTTGCAGTATGAAAAGGATCATTATTTCACTCAAAATACGCACTGTTTCTTTATAGACATCCACAATATTACTGCCAATTTCTTGGTATGCACAAGGTAACTTGTGAAGCTTTGTATTCTATCCAGTCAATTGTAGCACTTTTTTTTATCCTTGAACTGCACAGCCCGCAATACTTATAGATAACCTCTGCTGCAGAAAATATATTTAGCAACTGGACTGGTGGACACTGAAATGTAGCTACCGGACACAAGGGCAATTATAATCACCATAAGTACTTTTGAAAAGACTATGGGCCCTATTAAATTCGAGCTGCGTTTGGAATCGTATCTCGCAAATGCGCCTCGTCTCGCTTTACGTACTACAAATCGACTTGCGTAATTTCAGACTCATTTTCCAAGATTTGCCTCCGAAAAGCGATACGAAGTAAGTAGCGGACAAGAATTCTTTGCGTAGACGTTCGTATCTTGCAAAATCGCTACGTGCACAAAATGCATCAGCAAAATGGTTTACGCATTACGTACAGACAACTTAAAGTGTAAAAGTGACAGTTTAACAGAGGGAAAGCATGGAAGGCCATTATAATTGATTGCACAGCCTCCTCCCCCCACCAAAGCAAATGCATTATACAACCAATTAGTTGTTACATTTGGAATGAAAAGCCATGCTGCAGCTTACATAAAGCAATTAAAGACACACTACCTGATAACATAAAAACACAAAAACATAAAAATAATGCCATATTAACCCTGTTACTCACAGAGGTTCTATTTTGTATACATGTTGCTCATCACATCTACATTTGGGAACACAAATATGGGGCACATTACACTGCCACATGACGTATATCAAGTACACAGGGAGCATGTGAATATGTTCTGTTCAGTCTTTCGGTCGTGTCTGACTGTCTGTGACCCTCCGTCACTGCTTTCTTACAAGGTTTGCATGCTGGTGATACTAGAGTGGATTGTCAGTTCCTTCTCCAGTGGTTTGGGATTTGGTCGTCCACTCTGCTTTCACTCTTCCACTCACAATGGCCTTTAATAGTATAGCTCACAGCTTCATTGAAGTACACAATATCTCTTGTTTGGTCTTTCGGTCGTGTCTGAACGTCTGTGACCCTCTGTTACTGCTTTCTTACAAGGTTTGTAGGCTGGTGATACTGGAGTGGATTGTCAGTTCCTTCTCCAGTGGTTTGGGATTTGGTCATCCACTCTGCTTTCACTCTCCCACCCACAATGGCCCTTAATGGTATAGCGCACAGCTTCATTGAAGTACACAATATCTCTTGTTTGGTCTTTCATTCGTGTCTGACTGTCTGTGACCCTCTGTCACTTCTTTCTTACAAGGTTTGTATGCTGGTGATACTGGAGTGGATTGTCAGTTCCTTCTCCAGTGGTTTGGGATTTGGCCGTCCACTCTGCTTTCACTCTCCCACCCACAATGGTCCTTAATGGTATAGCTCATAGCTTCATTGAAGTACACAATATCTCTTGTTTGGTCTTTCGGTCGTGTCTGACTGTCTGTGACCCTCTGTCACTGCTTTCTTACATGGTTTGTATGCTGGTGTTACTGGAGTGGATTGTCAGTTCCTTCTCCAGTGGTTTGGGATTTGGCCATCCACTCTGCTTTCACTCTCCCACCCACAATGGCCCTTAATGGTATAGCTCATAGATTCCAAGCCCCATCACTTATCAAACCACAAGGTGACCATGGGAACATAGCCCACAGTAACCCATCAGGAAGGGCAGCAAACACACACCGAGGGTTTGTAGAGGCACATTGAGCACCAGCCAACTCACCTCCATCAGGGGTAATCGGCACTACTCTTATTCAAGGAAGTCCCACGCCATTGCTGGTGGCCATGTGCCAAGATGTCCATTCATTCCCATTTGGTGACCTCCCATTATCTTCTGCTATTCATCAATTTACATTAGTTTCGATTGCTAAGTGATGTTGGGGATGTGCAGGTGAAAGCAGAGTGGACGGCAAATCCCAAATCAACAAAAAAAAATAAGCCAATAGACTAGACAAATAAATAGACAATAAAAAAGACAAAAAACTAATCTCCCTCTCTCCAAAACAATGCTCTCAATGAACACTCTCTCCCACCTGCTCCTGGAACTGCGTGCTAACTCCAATGGCTTTCACAACACATTCAACGCATGGGTTTGTGTCAATCACATTTATAAGCTCCTACTGTCAATCAAATTCTTAGCTCGTACGTGATTGGCTGAGAGGCGTGTCTCGCTAGGACATCCCCTTATCAGCTTGCGAGCGCGCCAACAGACTCAGACAATTACATACGCACTTATAGTGTCAGGCCGCCAAGTGCGTATGTAATTGGCTGAGAGGCTTTTGGCGGGCCAACGCGGCAATGGCGCAAAAACCCGCCAAAAGCCTCTCAGCCAATTACATACGCACTGGGCGGCCCGTGTTGGGACTCTCAGCCAATTACATACGGACCTGGCGGCCCGTGTTGGGACTCTCAGCCAATTACATATGCACTTGGCGGCCCGTGTTGGGACTCTCAGGCCCTCATTCAATTGCAATTTGGCCAATTGAATAGGGCTCTAAATAAGCACATAGCATATTTTTTTTAAAGAAGTTTTTAGTTAGTAAGCATCTATCCAAAAGCAAGGATTTCACTAACTAAAAACTTCTTTAAAAAATATATGCTATGTGCTTATTTAGAGCCCTATTCAATTGGCCAAATCGCAATTGAATGAGGGCCTAAGCCAATTACATATGCACTTGGCGGCCCGTGTTGGGACTCTCAGCCAATTACATACGCACTTGGCGGCCCGTGTTGGGACTCTCAGCCAATTACATACGCACTTGGCGGCCCGTGTTGGGACATAAAACCTGCCGGAATGTAATTGAGTGCACCTTTGGTGTACTAAAGATGCGCTTCAGATGTTTACATTCCACTGGGGGTGCTCTACAATACAAGCCCCAGAAAGTTTGTCGCATCATCGTTGCCTGCTGCTATCTGCACAATATAGCAGTACAGGCCAACTGTCTGGGAGACATTGATGCGGCTCCACTACATGGGGAGGAAATGCCTTTACCTCCCTCCCTGAAGTGGATAATCTGCAGGGGTCACAACAACGTATCCGCCTCATTCGTGAGTACTTCACATGTAAGTACATACCCAATATGCATGGAATAGAGTCTAATGTATCTGGCTTATGCCTAACTCCCAAATCCACTATTATCCATCGCCCTTGTCATACAGAATTCCAACCAGTCCACAGTAGAGGAGAGTTGCCTGATGTTGTCGATGTTTGTACACTGGAACAAGCCACATGATCAGTTACAGGTAAATAAGCACACATTCCCATACACATCTTAAGTACTGACCGTTCTAAACATCAATGGCATAGATAATTTGAGTGGATTATATATCACACTATGTCAATGTATATAAGCCCCACGTTACATTGTTACATAGTAATTTAGATTGAAAAAAAGACTTTAGTCCATCAAGTTCAACCTTTATAGATCTCTGATCTGCAATACGCAGATTTACTGTTAATTATTCCAGAGGAAGGCAAACAGAAAAAAAAAGTGAAACTTTGCCAATTGTCTCAACAGGGAAGAAACATATAACATTGCTTCCTGAGCCCAGATACTGGTGATCGTATTCATCCCTGGATCAATACTCCCTCTCTATTTATCCAGGATAGCCCCTAATGCCTGTTTGTTTTTTTATGTAACAATATACCCAATCCCTTTTTAAAAGTTACCTACAAACACTACGGACCAGTATTGTTCACATTGTATGATCCTGCCAAACCACATGAAATGGGATCAATATGTCATAGATAAATACCATACACACATACTTTGGAGATCAAGAACCACAAACCAAAACACAAAACAGAGTCCTCTGGTTATTTGCTCATGATTAGAGTTTATTCAGTAGGATCAAATATGGATCACCAGCCAAACCCAACAAGGTGGCTGCTGCTGACTGGAGAACTGACTACTACTGAAATATATCCAGACACAGCCTTTTAGACTTGTTTACATGAGACCATGCAGAAATCCAGATTTTTTCACCCTGTAGCAACATGGCATAACTCACTAACCGACAATGACTTCTTATTAATAATAGATATCCAATACAAATAGAACACATACTTTGTCTAATTTGTGACTGTAATCCTCACATCATATTAACCTTACAGAGCTGCTGTCGTCTGTCAACTCTTCTTTCAACAACCTAGACATGGAAAAACATGAACAGCAACAGAACTGCTACATCAATGTGAACTACATAGTGAGTATTTGTGTAATAATATGGCCACGTATGCTGAAGGACACAAATAACACATCAATCACTTTATTAATATTGGCCTATCTCTTTCCAGAATACATCAGATAGGTAAGCGGTGATAACTAATGACGATCCACAGCGCACGTGTCCTGGTGGAACAAATCACCTTGTGGATGAGCTTGGGACTGCGTCCAAGGTAAAACACCACATTTGGCTCTCTAAAGATGCATTAATGTGTAATCTATGTGATATTCCTACATCATTAGCTAGATGAGTAGCTCGTTTCATATGTAGGGAAACAACAGTGAAGACGTATGTATGAAATGAGCAACATATATTGGTATGTGATGAAGTAGGCGCTCCGGGAGCATGTGCAATGTAAATATTGACATGTTCCTTGTATGTTTCAGATCGCAAAGATGAGTCCCTTTCCACGGTCAGAACAAGGAATGATGAGCATTCCCACGTTCCAGGACTATGCTATTGTCACATTGCATCATGTATGTTTATATGTCAGTCATCATGCGTTGCATCGGGTGTGATATCACATCCTCTGCATAGATTTATATGTACCTATTGCTTTAGATATGCCATTCTCTCCTCTACTTGGACTATTGTGAAGCCTGTATCATACTTCCTTCCAGATCTCTTCCTCAGTGCTGATGTGATCCTCCCTGTACATATGGGGAAGAGTAACTCTAGCCTTGGAACATAACTGTTAATGAGGTTCTGTTTACCTTCAGTTGTGCATATGCAACAGCAGATAATAGAGATGCTCATTCAAAGAACAGAATACACCTCAAACTGGCCAGTTTGTTGTGAGTTCTGCTAACACATGTTTTGAACACACTGATATGGCCCTGGTCAGGTTCCCATTTGAGTGTCAAAACTTAGGTATGTAGAGTCTTCTCTCATAGGGCCATTTCCAGTGACATGACCTATGGGGATTCTAACATTGACTGATTGAGCACTTCTACCTCTGCAGTTGCATAGGAGTGTGGGCTGCGCGCACACACAAGACTACAGATTACTTCTCCCCATGAGCATATCTCCTTCTGTATTGTTGGGTTTGAATATTGAATGTTATCCTGATATATTTGATGATATAACTGATACTGCCTCATGTTGGATGATGCACTGTATATCCCCCCTCAACTGATCATCTATACCAATGTCATCCGCCCTGCCTGCATTCTGTCCCTATTTCCGTGTGTTACTGGAACTCTGTATCCTACCCACCTCCACCATGATACTGAGCAGGCCTGTGGTAATTTGTCACTGTGTGGCTTTGTGAACAATTAAACCATTTTTTTCAGTCAATGTTTGTGTAATCCTGGATATTTACCATGTAACAAGTACATTACCCTGAAATCAGATGTGCTAATCACCATCAGATAGGGGTGTAACTATTCTGTTCAATCTGCGTTTACATTACTACATAATCATGAATGTAGATTCATATCATTCAAGTTGAGCCCTTCAAGTCATTATATACAACCCTGCATGTCTATAGACATTATTTCGGAATTCACGCCCCTCGGGCTGGCACCTACATCTATATTGGCAAGGTACAGATTAATGTAGCATATGTATCTCTGTAAACACACACAGATGTATGTATTGAACAATGACACTTCATTCTATCTGTATTCTGTCAACTAGAAAGCATGATATGGTACAAACACACAGAAACAGTGATAACAGTATAACATAATCATACTTTATTTCATACACAGAGCACAGATAGAGATGGACAAGACTGTGCATTAATATCATGTGTGTGGTGTGAATAGATCCCAGTATGGCAAGGGGCTCTGCCAAATCTGAGGACATCTGAAGAGGAAACAGACAACATCATGAGGGTAATGCATAGCATCTACTAGGGTCACATGTGGTCAGGACCCCACAGTAACCAACAGCATATAACACAACATTTAATCAACATAACCATTAATGCGCCATATGGTTGCCAGAATAAACAGACACTATAAAACATGGATCATGTGATACTAAGCTATTCCACACACAGTGTGTTCGCATACATTACTGATGATTGGTCAATAGATGATGTGAATCTGGAAAACATAGAGAGGAGGTGTTAGAACAATCATAAGCTGTTATTATAGTGCATTGTTTTTGCTCTTGACACTACTATAAACCAACTAACATGAACATCATCTCCGAGCAGTAATAACCATATTGGTAGCCCATGAGTAAGCCCTAAGAGGGGCGAAACGGGACCGTCGGGACTATCTTCATCAAAGCGCAAGTACTCTGGTTATGCTGATTGTTATACTAAGGGAGGTTTATACATTTTGGCAAACTTTGGTATATTTTTTTGACTCCTTTTGACTACTTTTAATTGCTAGTCTGCTTTAATGACATATAGTAGTCTAAGGCAATAAGGAGTGTTGTATTGAACAACTTTCACAGAAGTTATTCATTGTACTTTCTATATATACCCCCTATACAACCACATTTTTACTTTTTTATAATCATAAGAGTACTAAGGGTGCGCTTTTTTCTAAATTGGTTTTACTAAACTTTATTGAGCTAAATATATATATACACATGTTTTCAGCTTCCCAAGGACTAGCAAAGTAATTTTGCCATATGAGGGAAGTTTGAATGTGATATGGGACATTGTTTGTCACTAGCTCTTTAAGAGTAACCATCCATCCATAGGCCATTCCAGTTCCCTTATTTTTCATAATAATTTAAATCCATGTTTTAGGTGTTAAGCACCAGGGAACCGTTGTACAGTGATACATTGAATTAATAACCATAATGATTCTATCCTTTTCAGTCAGCCTTCCAAGAATATGCTGAGGATGTGTAATACGACAAGGCATGCTTCACTGTGAACACAATCCTTCAGCAAAATGTATTATCACTATCTACATGGAATAGTTGTGCCATGCTGATATCACATCTCACTTCTATATGGGTGGTACCAAGGCCAGACAGATTACACTGTTCACATTAACCCTAAACACATGCACATTGATAATGATGTCAAACCAAGGAAATTAGCAGTTTGGTTTGGATGACATGAAATAAATGAATCCAATTTCATAATGTTAACGGGATGGAATGCTACAAAAACTTATGCAGAATTGCTGGTTTGGATTAGCATATAGTAATGGGACTGTGCAACTCTACAGCCGGGACACAATGGAAAATCACACAGTCATGTTCCTTAGTGAAAAGATATGTAGTCATATATTGCATTTCCGAGCCATCTGCAGTGGTGAATAACACTGATAGAATGCCCGTTGGGAACTGGGTTGAGTGTTTACTCACATGATGGTATTGTACTGCTCGAAGATGAAGAAAATGTCTTCATAGTTGTGAGATTTGGCTATTAACACCTACAAAGACAAAAACAAGGTATCAATCATTATGATTAAATACAGCATTTAATCTCAAGGTCAATCCACATTGAACATCAATTGTTGAAATGTTAAACATAACCAGACATGTACACACTCTGTAGCCAGCCAATAGTATGTCAACATCTATAACAATCAGTATTCTGTGAGGAGTGATCAGGAGGCCTTCTTGGATGGTCCTAACACCTCCTACTCCTTGTTAATTGGGCCCCCACCATCCGTGCCTGCCGACCGTCTCCCTCTTTCACGACGTTGTGGTGTGGGAGCAGGGGGTGCCACTACAGTAGGTGGCTGGGGATCATGGGTCGGTGATGTCTGAGATGAGGAGGCAGACATCTCTGGTTGCGGTTGTGCAACCGCAGGCTGGAGAGGTATGGGCTGGCGTTGGAGTTGACGCATTAACACGCGTCTCTCTCTACTGGCCCGTTCCTTATATCTCTCCATCCTTCAGTTGTGCCTCCTAATCTCAGCATATATAGCTTGGGTGCTAGCCTGAATTACCCTGTTGCCAGCCAGGATGGCACTGCTTATGCGGCACTGCCTCTCGCTTATTTGGAGCATGCGCTCTGCTCTCTCCTGTTGGGCCTGGTCCTCTCGGCGAAAGTGAGCCATTATGTCGCACAATTGTGCATATACCGGTGGCAGTGGGTCTGGAGGTGTTTGATGTCTGGCAGATAGAGATGGCAGATAGAGATGGCGACTCTGCGGCTGGAGACTCCGCGGCTGCGGCTGGAGACTCCGCGGCCGAGGGTGGAGTACTTCCTGCCGCGGGTGGAGCACTTCCTGCCACGGGTGGAGCACTTCCTGCCGTGGCTGGAGCACTTCCTGCCGCGGCTGGAGCACTTCCTGCCGCGGCTGGAGCACTTCCTGCCGTGGCTGAGGGTGGAGCACTTCCTGCCGCGGCTGAGGGTGGAGCACTTCCTGCCGCGGCTGAGGGTGGAGCACTTCCTGCCGCGGCTGAGGGTAGAGCACTTCCTGCCCAGGCTGGAGCACTTCCTGCCCAGGCTGGAGCACTTCCTGCCCAGGCTGAGGGTGGAGCCCATGCTGAGGGAGGCACAGCATAGGGTGGCTGGTGAGAGGCCCTGAGGTGGCCACGATGAATGGCCAGGTGTTTTGGAGGAGTGCCCATGGTAGGGGGCAGCATAGGATGATGGCATCCGTGTGGTGTGCTGCCCCCATTGCTGGAATAATGCTGGCTGTGGCCGGCTAGATGTTGAGGGCTCTTGGATGTCCTGGCTCTCTTCAGGCACTCCTGCCTCCTCCTCCTCTGAACTTGTGGATACTGCAATGGAATAAACATATATTTCAGTTGGTTGCCATACACAATTGACAGCTATGCATTTACATATCATTGACATCATGGTCACCTGTGAGTGACTGTGGTGCTTGTGTTACACAGATGAGCCACGAGCTGCATAATGAGCATTGTGGATCATGGCTCATATGAATGTGTACTGCATGTGCCTCAGACACGTGCTCTGCTGGATCTGCTGTGTAGTGTGTGAGACTGACTAATCTGACAAGTTTCCAGCAATGGTTGTTAATATGCAGCTGAGACATGGGCCAGGTTAGGACAGTATATGACACACATGCAGTGCTACAGAGTCTGTATCCACATATGTAGCACAGACAGATTTTTACTCTATTGCGGTGGAGGCCAAAGTCAGGCCTGCATTTGTGGATAGCCATGCTGCACCCAGCTGAGAATATCATTCTCCAAGTCATTAAGTCTAATTGACTCATCTGTGCACATAAAGGAAATCCACATATCCAGGCCTGTGCGCAGCCCACCAAGTTTGACTTTGGACACCCTGCTCTATTGCAATCAATCTGGATATAATTAGAAATTGACATATCAGGGATACAAATTATGAACATGATAGGTTTGCTACCAGGACTGAAATGGTTATTGTCGCCCCATATATCTTTAGTCAACCATAGGGCTTTTAGTGCTATTGTATGTGAATTATCGCTATGTGTGGGCAGGGGTGTAGGAAGCCATATAATTCTTGAGCAAGGGTGGGCAGGTTCGGTCCTGGAGGGCCACACAGTTGAGCCAATCGGCTTTTCAGTCATCCTGATTGACTCACCTGTGCCCAGAAAAGATATCTTGAAAGGCAGGCATGTATGTGGCCCTCCTTACCCACCCCTGTTCTAGAGGGATACAGCTCATTATATACAACAGCCAGAACACAAGCCTATTTATACATACATACATACATACAGCATGTTATCTGCAGGCTTTTGGACAGCCCATCCCCCCACAATCTCATACAACCATGTGTGTGATATGATACTCACGTTGCAGTGTGTTAGGGCGATCTGTGTCCATCTGGCCTGGTATGCCCACCACTGATTCAGAAGGGATAAAGAGCATCACGGTCCTCTCCCATTCCATATATGTAACAGGGACCGCAGACCCACCACCAGTACTACGTGCTGCTGCTGCCTCCTTGACCATCTTCCTTTTTACAAACATCTTTAGATCATCAAACTTATATTTGGCTGACCTCCAGTCCTTATGGGTGACCCCCTACTGCCGACACAGCTGTGCCAATTTGGGACCAGGCCTGCTTTCTCTGGCTGGCATTGATGTCTCTCCCACCACATATGATCTCCTGGCGGGCACAGATTTCCCTGAGGAGAACTTGTATCTCCTCTGTGCTATAATTGGGGGCCCTGGGCCTTGCCACAATCCGTTGCCCTACGGACGGTGCCTGCTCTTCCTCTTCTCTCCCTGGGGCCGCTCCCTCATCCCCACCACCTCCCACCAAGGGATCAGGCCCCTGACCCTCTGCCCCTTCAGCTGGTATTCCTACCTCTGGGGGCACTTCCCTCCCCCCCTGCTCTCCTCCTTGCTATCCTCCTCCTCTCCCTCCCTCTTCCTCCTCTCCCTCCCCCTCCTCCTCTCCCTCCTCCTCCTTATCCCTCTTGATCTTCTTCCTCCTCTCCTCACTCTACGCCTCAGATGTTCTCCTCACCCTCCTCCGTGCCTCTCTTGCCTTACCTCCTCCCCTCCTCTACCCTCCTAAATAAAGTAACAATAAATAAATATAATATGTGTGTAGGTTTAGGAGGTAAAAAAAGATGCGAGTATTATGTGTAGTTCAGTAATTGTATGGGGGGGGGTAGGTCTTGGGGGGGTGTTAGGTGTGCAGTGGCCTACCACTAGGTGTAGCTATGTGTACGTATTAATCTATGTGTGTGAATTATGTGATATCAGTAATTATGTGTGTTGTAAACAAAGGGTTAAATTATCTGATAGGTCAAAATATCAAAACTTACAATGCTTCTTCTCTCTCGCTCACTCTCCTTTCTCACAAAAAACCCACCAACGCCTAGACTTGAGTGTCTACTTGCAAAAGCTCCAGCACAGTCAATTATTTTCTGTTTTGGCTCCCTTTTAAATGCATACTGCCGTCTGGTTAAGTGTTACGTATCACGTATTTCGCAATATTTTCCCACGCAAACCTTCATTGATTAATTGATACGCGCGGCCACGAAAAGCAAAGTTATCCGAGATAGCGTCCCTCATTCGCAAATCCTTCGCAAATCCTAACAAGTACGAAATCGCATCCATCGCTTGTATCTCGCAACACTTGGAAATTAATAGCGTCGTAAACTGTCTCATTTTTCAACTACGTAGGCTTTGCTTTTCTCTTATTTACGCCGCTCGAATTTAATAGGGCCCTATGTCACTAGATAACTTGTATTGTTGTCTAAAGTTTTCCCCAAAGCCCTAGTTGTATGTCCTGAATCCTTAAATCCCTTTTCCCTAGGTCATTTGTTTTTATTTTTTTTTATTTTTTTGAATAGTTATTTTACATCTAGAATGTGTTTTGGGGTGTAATTATTACACCGGGCCAATAAAAGTATTTTGGGGTAGTATCACTTTAGAGGTGACCAACAGCATCAAGAATAATTTACAAAATTGTCAAACAGCAATTAAAACACTTTGTTTCAATAGACATGGGTCAAGTGGTGTCAAGAGCTTTGCACGTGATACTCCTCTGATCCTTTATCTTGTGGTAAACCGCAAATCAGGAAATACTCAACCTTCCTAAATTGCAGTTAGGAAAGTCAAGAAATTGTTATGAAGTCTGAGTCAGTCACTAAGGTTGATATACCCTGGAGCTGCCTCAACTCCCTAGCTGACTCCATTCCCACTCAATAAATGGTATTGATATCCGAGGTGAGATTGGCTATGGAGCAGCTAGACCCAACAGCTAAACAGCACCCTGAGTCTGCTAACCAGCCGCGCTACCCTCTACTGGGTTCCCCGGATAGTGGAAAACCACCCCCTGAGAATCTAAAACTTGCACACGCCAAATCCATAGTTCCCCACATGGGTTAAACTCTGACCCATCACCCAGACACCCTCTATCCAGCAGCCACACTACCTAATCAACCCCTACTGGGCCTAGATCCTGCCAGGGCGTAGCCGATACCTGGGTCCGTAGACCCTTCGTCACATGGATGGGGAAGTAGACAGGCTGGCACCAGGTCCTTGGAGACATACCTAGCTCATGTGGGATAGTTCAAAGGGAAAAAATGGTCAAATGTGTGTTTACCAAGATAAGTAGCCCATTGGGAATTGGTACAAAAACTGTAAGCATGTAAACATATGCATGGTGTCTTTCATTTAGAGTAAAGAGATTTATTATATTTTTCCATCAAAAAATAATTTTTGCAACTTGTCCTGTAACCTGGCCTGAGAATCTGAAACTTGTCATGACATCCAGTTAAGCCGTCCTGTGTGGGGGGAAACAGAACCTATGCAACCTGCGGGTAGTGTTCATCTCCTTGGCCTTTTCAAGCCCAACGAAGAGCAGGTTGTGACACTGCAGAAATAAGATTTCCGATTATAAATAAATGTGATTGCAATTTGTTATTACAAATTTTTGAATGGACGTGTTAGATTATTGAGCTTGAAAGTATGGCACTGTGAGCATTAATTGCCTGACAAGTTTGCCCCTTTCTGCTAAAAACTTTTCTGAGCTGATTAATCTCATTATGAAGATAATTATTCGAAAGTGTACAAGACTGTGACTCGAGACCAGTGATATTAAATGAGCTAGAGACAACAGGAGGTTCATTTTGTGCTTTATTTGCATATCGCTATCCAGAATCCTTAGCACAATGATAGCAATGTTCACTGATAAATACTGGTCCTCTGGCTGCTTGGAATATGTACAATGTTTTTCCCCTTCTTTACAGGTTATACAGTGGAGCTCATTTCAATAATTTCCCTACCTAATATTACATACTTAGGTCCCTTTTAATTCCAAGCCTGTAATTACCTTCTCACTGCCCATATGTCTGCGGGTTAGAAATTTGTTACAGTTACGGATGTATTTAATTGACTCAAGCCTGCAAGTAAAGGCTCACAGCCCCAACACGCAAACCAGAAACCCATACGTAACATTTCAGGGCATGATCATGATCAATTAAGCAAGCCCATAAGTTACAATTTAGACAGAACCAATAGTAAATGAGACCGCCATCATGACGTCAGTAAAACATGGCGATAAGACGACTATTAAATAGTGTTTAGAAGTACAATTTGTGATCAGACTCGCAATCCAGAAATGTAGAAATCAATAAAAATGAATAAATTATATGTTCTAGTTCATGTGCGTGGCCTGATATGTATTAACTCTTGAATCTTAAGATCAGTATAAAAATATGTTTTTATTGCAGATTTGTGAGCTTGAGACTGGTTTGAAATTCATTATAATGCCTTTCATTGCTTTCCCAGTTCTTTTAAGTACAGTAGTGTGTGTTTATTTGCTTTTACAGTGTTAGGAACAGGTGTTTAACCCACTTGCGATTCCTCTCTAGCACTCTTAGAATTTTTTTGATACATTTGCTATTTACAGGTTTGAAGGCAATTGTGGGCTTGTTGAATTGCTGTAATTGAATATGGATTTTACGTTTTTAGCGTTTTGTGTTAGGACAGAGTTACGTTTTTGACTACCGCAGTGATTTTGAGCCTGTAACTCGCAAATGGATTGCAAGTAGAAAAAGGTAGCCAATTAAATATCTGTAACTTTTACAATCTCCATTAGGGGCTCTAGAAATTGCAATTTTGACTACTGAATTGGGGCCTTAGTGTTTGCCAATAGTATGATGTTCAGTTACCAGAACCGCATCACAATTATGAGACCCCAAAATAAAGGGGGAATAACTGCTTATGAATTGGTCCTGGTACCACAACATTGGCAAGGCTCATACTCCTACAAGGAACCCATGTTAAGTTAAGACAAAAGGGGGTTGAACCTAATTGGCATGTCACTACCCAGAATCCTTAGTATCAGTGGGAGCACTGTTTACTGAAAAATTCTGTGTGATACGGGTCACATGGCCTGATTAGGTACATGTAAATATGATTCTAATGTTTTTTTCTTTTCCCACTCTGAACATGGGCCCTCATTCAATTGTGATTTGGCCAATTGAATAGGGCTCTAAATAAGCATATATTTTTTTAAATATGTTTTTAGTTAGTGGAAACCTTGTTTTTGGATAGATGCTTACTAACTAAAAACTTCTTTAAAAAATATATGTTATGTGCTTTTTTAGAGCACTATTCAATTGGCCAAATTGCAATTGAATGAGGGCCATGGTGTCTCAATTCTTCTGTGAAAACAAACCACTTTATATACATACAGGCTAATTGAAATAACATTTTAGCTTCCAGTATGAGATTGTTTTCAGTCTAAATTGTAGGCGCCCTAAGTATAAATCAAAGCATAGCTCCATATAAATGTATACATATAGAACATTGTGTACTTTCATCATATAAAAAGACAAGATCTGAACATATTCCTTGTTGAGACTCAATCTAATTATGTATGAACATATGAATGTATGAGTCTTTATCTATATGAAAATGGTAAATTCAAAATAGATGCCTAATACAGGTTTATCATCTGACAAGTAAAATATTAAATATTCTTTTTTTTATGGAAATAAAGCTTATAGAAATATTGAAAAAATAACAGATTTCAAAAGTATAGAATCTGATTTGTTTATCTACTGAAAATACTTGGATTAATAAACCTTTGGTATGGTCTTTCTTTTAGAGATTGATATGTTAGGTGTCCCTTACAAGAGGATCTAATTCTCTTCTTTACCGCTGGTTCCTGGTGCTTAACACCAATTTAGTTATAGTGGATACTTAAAAAGGGAAACATTTTCTAATAATTCCACACTTAAAAACACTCATGCAACACCCCTTGACTTAAAGAAGATAGTATAGGTAGAGACAGACCTGTGATTCTTAATGGGGTGCCTCCTACCTGGAAGGCTCAGCTAATCCGATGCCCAAATATCCAATATCCCTATAAAGTCCTTAAAAAGACAAAAAGATTGGTGAAAAGCAATTAGAAGTAAACTAGAAGCATATAGGTAAGCCAAAATAATAACTTGTGGTGCTAAAACTGGTGTATCCTAAAGAAACAATTTCTATCACCAACAAAAACTTCCTCCTATTTGCAGGTGCAAAGTTAAAAAAGACAAACAATATAAAAATAACTTCTGTCTCAATAGTGCTGTTCAATCGCTAGGATGTAGACTCCCAATAGATTGCCATCAGATCTGTTAATGGCAGAAGTTGTTTCTTTATGATATCTAGTTTTGTCACCATGAGTTATTATTTTTGCTTACCTAAATGCTTCTAGGGGTTCCCTGGTGGTCATTATCACGACCCACTCTCTGGCTGGGGTCTGCTGACCTGATTTGGGTTACTCTGGACCTTGGAGTAGCTTTGAGTACAGGAACATCATGTCTCAGCCCTTGATTTAGACTGAGCAATATTGACAGTAAGTCTGACGAATCTTACTGCAAGCATATGTCCCCGGGTAAATAATACATCTACACACCACGTCTTGATGAAAATTATGAACCATGTTTTATTTTAGAACAGCATATTTAACCACATCACACAAGAATGGGGGAAGTGGCTACCGTTAGCCAGCCCCAAATGACGTCTGGCCAATCATGAAAGGGAACTGTGCGTGAACCAATAGTCCCCTCCCAGGTCCGCCCACTAGGCAAGGCCAACTAATTCATTTGGGCTTTGAATGTCCAGGGGAAAGCACCTTGGTTCTCCTGTGCCCATGCTATGAAGGCTGAGAAGCCTTCAGGCCATCCCATTGTTTCTGGGCGCCTGCCTGTCTGCTCTCCAGCTGTGAGCTTCCCATTGTTAGTTCTATGCTGGATACTTAGCTAATGGGATTAACAGGCTTTTGGGAACAAAGGAGGCGTGGCTGTATTCAATGGCTTCCCATCTACAATATAATAACATACTAATATAATAACATACATTCATATTTACAAATACAACACACAATGTTTCACACACATACAACCAACACATCCCACCAGCTCCCTCACATGACACCCATTACAATGAGCCTAAACATGGAAGGGATGGGGATATGCTAAGGGGTAAACTTATAATACTTTATCCCCTAGACCACAACATAACAATATTTCCACAACAAGTGGGCCCCAAACCTTTTGTTCCACAGCAGGAGCCATGCACTTTGTCCAACCCTTATGGCCACTGGCTGATTCATGACAATCCTTCCCCAAGCGGGCAGGAAACATCCAAGATTTTCCCAGCTACGCTGATAGTCATGAATCTGCTGGTTTGGCCCTCTGTATGCTAGGCCAGTTCTTGTCTGTCGCAAGGTGCAGAGTAAAGACCTCCCCCAGCCCTTGGCCTTGCTCCCACTGTATAGAGCAAATTGCTCTTGCCCTGCACCCCCACCCAAAACAGTCCAGGATCCCAGCTCTCTGTTTTTGGCAGCAGCATGGAAGTCTCTGGGGACACAGTGGGTTGCACCCATACATTCTTCTGAGGCAAAACCGTATTTTTGGGAGCCCCATAAAACAACCCCTGTCCCATAGCAACCCCTTTCCCTCCAGCCAGTCCCCACAGCTGGGCTGGGGTCTCTAAAAAAGTCTCTGGGCCTATGGGATTGCAAAGGGACCGTTCCTCTTGGCTTTCTTCCTCTGGTCCAGCTGTTTCCGTTGCTGCTTGGGGAGCTACGCTGCTCCCACCCAAGCTGTGCTTACACTCCTCCATTGCCCGGGATTGAGCAACTTTATCCCAGTCCTTTCTGTTGAACTGGGTCTTTGGAGTGGTGTCTGTTCCAGTGGGCCCCTGGACAATGGTTATCCAGGGTATCTCCCCACTTGGTACACCCTCTGTCATGGTGCCACTCTGCACCCATAATGCTTTTGCCAAAGCTGGCATGCTTGCTGCCCCGGCCTGGCTCTTTGTGCCCCTGGCACTCTCTTGCTGTGTGAGGTCAGGTTCCCTGTAGCCAGAAACCAATTCTTTTCCCTCCCCACAGTCTCTTAAACAACCCTCCTGGGCTGTGTTCTTCACTAGCACCTCTGGGGACAACTCCCCTGGACTGTCAGGGTACAGACAGTGGTTATCTGATGCAGGCTGGGGAATCTCATCATTCCCTTCCAGCCTGGCCTCTAAGGCTCCCTTCCCACCGTCCATCACACAATCATCCCGAGCCTCTGGCTCCATTAACAGTTCTGGCCAACACACTTTGCCTAGAACTTCTGAGGGCAGACTTAACTTATCTGGCCCTAGCTTGTGAACAGTTCCCACTTCCTCTGGGATTAAATCTCTTGGGGTATCAGGGGGCAGACATGGATTATCTGACCCCACCCAGGGAACATTCCACTGGGTCTCTGGCTCTTGGGGCTGGTGACTAGGCCCTGACACAGTTACTGCATGTTCTAGGGGCAAACATTCTCTATCCCCAGGAGTTGGCAAAGGAACAGTGTTTACCCCTTCCCACTCCTCACTTTGTTTACAGTCTAGAAATGCCTCTCCCCAGTTCCAGTGAGCATACTCACTCTGGTACATACCGTCTGAGTTGTAAAAATACTTCTTGGGTATCGCATCCCACAATTCCACATACTCAGCCTCCAGTTGCAGCTCTTGCTGAATCAGGGGTTCCAGCAAAGGAGCCTCCGGGAACCATGCTTCCAGTCCCAGACCCCGGCAGCGTTCAACAAACAAGTTATTATGCCTCCTTGCAGTTCCCATGCCACATTCCGGATCACCATTCAGAATCTCACCGACCCCATATTCTAGATCCAAACGAAAATAGAGATCCTCTCTCCGGCCACCCAAGGACTCTATCCTGGCAAGGTACTGTTCCTCCAAGTCCATCTCTTTCTCTACCAGTTCCTCCAACCAGCTTGCCAGCTCATGGCCATGCCATAATTGCATGAATGCCATCCATTGATTTAGCAGGAGTAGTCTGTAGTCCTCTGCTTCCATCTGCTCCATTTTCTGGTCCTTCTCAGAGTACCCCACCACTGTGCCACCAATTATCACGACCCACTCTCTGGCTGGGGTCTGCTGACCTGATTTGGGTTACTCTGGACCTTGGAGTAGCTTTGAGTACAGGAACATCATGTCTCAGCCCTTGATTTAGACTGAGCAATATTGACAGTAAGTCTGACGAATCTTACTGCAAGCATATGTCCCCGGGTAAATAATACATCTACACACCACGTCTTGATGAAAATTATGAACCATGTTTTATTTTAGAACAGCATATTTAACCACATCACACAAGAATGGGGGAAGTGGCTACCGTTAGCCAGCCCCAAATGACGTCTGGCCAATCATGAAGGGGAACTGTGCGTGAACCAATAGTCCCCTCCCAGGTCCGCCCACTAGGCAAGGCCAACTAATTCATTTGGGCTTTGAATGTCCAGGGGAAAGCACCTTGGTTCTCCTGTGCCCATGCTATGAAGGCTGAGAAGCCTTCAGGCCATCCCATTGTTTCTGGGCGCCTGCCTGTCTGCTCTCCAGCTGTGAGCTTCCCATTGTTAGTTCTATGCTGGATACTTAGCTAATGGGATTAACAGGCTTTTGGGAACAAAGGAGGCGTGGCTGTATTCAATGGCTTCCCATCTACAATATAATAACATACTAATATAATAACATACATTCATATTTACAAATACAACACACAATGTTTCACACACATACAACCAACACATCCCACCAGCTCCCTCACATGACACCCATTACAATGAGCCTAAACATGGAAGGGATGGGGATATGCTAAGGGGTAAACTTATAATACTTTATCCCCTAGACCACAACATAACAATATTTCCACAACAAGTGGGCCCCAAACCTTTTGTTCCACAGCAGGAGCCATGCACTTTGTCCAACCCTTATGGCCACTGGCTGATTCATGACAATCCTTCCCCAAGCGGGCAGGAAACATCCAAGATTTTCCCAGCTACGCTGATAGTCATGAATCTGCTGGTTTGGCCCTCTGTATGCTAGGCCAGTTCTTGTCTGTCGCAAGGTGCAGAGTAAAGACCTCCCCCAGCCCTTGGCCTTGCTCCCACTGTATAGAGCAAATTGCTCTTGCCCTGCACCCCCACCCAAAACAGTCCAGGATCCCAGCTCTCTGTTTTTGGCAGCAGCATGGAAGTCTCTGGGGACACAGTGGGTTGCACCCATACATTCTTCTGAGGCAAAACCGTATTTTTGGGAGCCCCATAAAACAACCCCTGTCCCATAGCAACCCCTTTCCCTCCAGCCAGTCCCCACAGCTGGGCTGGGGTCTCTAAAAAAGTCTCTGGGCCTATGGGATTGCAAAGGGACCGTTCCTCTTGGCTTTCTTCCTCTGGTCCAGCTGTTTCCGTTGCTGCTTGGGGAGCTACGCTGCTCCCACCCAAGCTGTGCTTACACTCCTCCATTGCCCGGGATTGAGCAACTTTATCCCAGTCCTTTCTGTTGAACTGGGTCTTTGGAGTGGTGTCTGTTCCAGTGGGCCCCTGGACAATGGTTATCCAGGGTATCTCCCCACTTGGTACACCCTCTGTCATGGTGCCACTCTGCACCCATAATGCTTTTGCCAAAGCTGGCATGCTTGCTGCCCCGGCCTGGCTCTTTGTGCCCCTGGCACTCTCTTGCTGTGTGAGGTCAGGTTCCCTGTAGCCAGAAACCAATTCTTTTCCCTCCCCACAGTCTCTTAAACAACCCTCCTGGGCTGTGTTCTTCACTAGCACCTCTGGGGACAACTCCCCTGGACTGTCAGGGTACAGACAGTGGTTATCTGATGCAGGCTGGGGAATCTCATCATTCCCTTCCAGCCTGGCCTCTAAGGCTCCCTTCCCACCGTCCATCACACAATCATCCCGAGCCTCTGGCTCCATTAACAGTTCTGGCCAACACACTTTGCCTAGAACTTCTGAGGGCAGACTTAACTTATCTGGCCCTAGCTTGTGAACAGTTCCCACTTCCTCTGGGATTAAATCTCTTGGGGTATCAGGGGGCAGACATGGATTATCTGACCCCACCCAGGGAACATTCCACTGGGTCTCTGGCTCTTGGGGCTGGTGACTAGGCCCTGACACAGTTACTGCATGTTCTAGGGGCAAACATTCTCCATCCCCAGGAGTTGGCAAAGGAACAGTGTTTACCCCTTCCCACTCCTCACTTTGTTTACAGTCTAGAAATGCCTCTCCCCAGTTCCAGTGAGCATACTCACTCTGGTACATACCGTCTGAGTTGTAAAAATACTTCTTGGGTATCGCATCCCACAATTCCACATACTCAGCCTCCAGTTGCAGCTCTTGCTGAATCAGGGGTTCCAGCAAAGGAGCCTCCGGGAACCATGCTTCCAGTACCAGACACCGGCAGCGTTCAACAAACACGTTATTATGCCTCCTTGCAGTTCCCATGCCACATTCCGGATCACCATTCAGAATCTCACCGACCCCATATTCTAGATCCAAACGAAAATAGAGATCCTCTCTCCGGCCACCCAAGGACTCTATCCTGGCAAGGTACTGTTCCTCCAAGTCCATCTCTTTCTCTACCAGTTCCTCCAACCAGCTTGCCAGCTCATGGCCATGCCATAATTGCATGAATGCCATCCATTGATTTAGCAGGAGTAGTCTGTAGTCATCTGCTTCCATCTGCTCCATTTTCTGGTCCTTCTCAGAGTACCCCACCACTGTGCCACCAATTATCACGACCCACTCTCTGGCTGGGGTCTGCTGACCTGATTTGGGTTACTCTGGACCTTGGAGTAGCTTTGAGTACAGGAACATCATGTCTCAGCCCTTGATTTAGACTGAGCAATATTGACAGTAAGTCTGACGAATCTTACTGCAAGCATATGTCCCCGGGTAAATAATACATCTACACACCACGTCTTGATGAAAATTATGAACCATGTTTTATTTTAGAACAGCATATTTAACCACATCACACAAGAATGGGGGAAGTGGCTACCGTTAGCCAGCCCCAAATGACGTCTGGCCAATCATGAAGGGGAACTGTGCGTGAACCAATAGTCCCCTCCCAGGTCCGCCCACTAGGCAAGGCCAACTAATTCATTTGGGCTTTGAATGTCCAGGGGAAAGCACCTTGGTTCTCCTGTGCCCATGCTATGAAGGCTGAGAAGCCTTCAGGCCATCCCATTGTTTCTGGGCGCCTGCCTGTCTGCTCTCCAGCTGTGAGCTTCCCATTGTTAGTTCTATGCTGGATACTTAGCTAATGGGATTAACAGGCTTTTGGGAACAAAGGAGGCGTGGCTGTATTCAATGGCTTCCCATCTACAATATAATAACATACTAATATAATAACATACATTCATATTTACAAATACAACACACAATGTTTCACACACATACAACCAACACATCCCACCAGCTCCCTCACATGACACCCATTACAATGAGCCTAAACATGGAAGGGATGGGGATATGCTAAGGGGTAAACTTATAATACTTTATCCCCTAGACCACAACATAACAATATTTCCACAACAAGTGGGCCCCAAACCTTTTGTTCCACAGCAGGAGCCATGCACTTTGTCCAACCCTTATGGCCACTGGCTGATTCATGACAGTCATGTTGTTTAGTCTTCAGTGCTTTCCCCACTGAAACATCAGTTAAATTCCAGCCAGGAAGCCAAGGGGTCACACCACCCAGAAGCCATGCCGGGTTGGGCATGGTCAGTACTTGGATGGGAGGCCACCTTGGAATACCAGGAGCTGTATGTTGTGGCCCACAGGAGAAAGAACTGGCAATCAACTCCAGTATCTCTACCATGAATACCAAGTGGATCTGCATGACCATAAAGATGTGCTTGGTGTTTTACGGTCCATGAGATCACAGAGAGTCGGAAACAACTGAACAAAGCAAATAAATAAATAAATAAATAATAATAATAACAATAGTATTGACTCTGACTCGACAAAGAGAGGAACGCTCTTGAAAGCTCGTCATGAAACCTATGAATATGTTTGTCCAATAAAAAAGGTATCAAGGTATCACTATATACTGCAATATTCTGATTATTCATATATATATATATATATATATATATATATATATATACTAGCGACTTGCCCGTCAAAAAATGACGGCAATGAGATGTGTATGTTAGGAAAGTTGTTTAGTTATTAATATATATATGTGACAGTTGTATTGTGATATTAAAAGATGTTTAGTTATGTAAAATGTTCTCTTGGTGAACAATAATTTGTAAAGCATTTTGTATTAACATTTGAATGTAATAATAGTGGAACTTGAAATTAATCATTATTGCAAACTTTAGGCAATGTTTTTTTAACATGCAATTTGTATATGAAGAATTGTTAACTTCAATATACATGAAAATTCGGAGGAAAGCAAACAGTAAAAACCCTTGTTGAAATGTACATAATTTTAACCTGAAACTTTGTAATATATGTAAGTAAGAAACTTGAAATTTTATTTTTTTAAACTTTAACTTTATTATTTGTGTAACTTTGGAACTTGACAAAACATTTGTATAACTTTGAACATTATAAACAGTAACATAGTGAATACATTTTTTAACATAATTTTGTATTACAAGTATTAACATTTGAATGTAAAAACATTTTAACTTTAAAGTAATCAATATTTTAAACTTGAGGCAATGGTTTTTTAACATGCAATTTCTATCCAAATAATTGTTAACTTCAATATACATTGAATGCAGAGGAAGGCAAACAGTGAAAACTCTCTTTAAAATGTACCCAATTAAATAAATCCCTTCCTGACCACATGAACTGTTGATAAACATTAATACAGGGAGTAATCTTAACATAACAGACAATATTAACATTGTGTCTTAAAACGTGGTTGAGCTGTTAACATGAACTTTGTAATATGTTGAAGCAAAGACCGTTAAAATATTGTTTTCCCAACTTGTAACATTAGAAACAGTAACATAGTTAATTAACATTTTAACATAATTATCACATATGTAGTTGCAAGGCAAGTGTTTTGTGAGGTGAATCATCCATAAAGAGTCTTTCCATAAATTATGACTGAAATTGTTTCTTGTTTATTATTTTTGAATGTTATTTAATTTGTTTTCCTTGTGTTTTCTTTCTTTACTGAAAAGTTATAGTACTTCATAGTAGACAATGTTTTTAGTAAAAATACGTCCATCTTCTAATAAATCACCTTGACTTTCATTCTTTTCAATGTAAACTTTAATAGCCTGTGGATTTTTGCACCGTGACAACGCAACGTACAATTGACCATGTGCAAATACTGTTTCTTCCATGAAAATACCCACAGATTTGAAAGTTTGACCTTGTGATTTATTGATGGTCATGGCAAATGCCATAATAATGGGAAATTGTCTTCTTTGAAGTATAAAAGGGAGACTACTTTCACTTGGTGCTAAATCTATTCTTGGTATGAAAACTCTCTCTCCTTTATGGGTCCCAGTTAAAATTTCAGCACCTATAAAATGGTCCTTTAATTGTTGAACAATTAATCTTGTCCCATTACATAGGCCTTTTTTGGGGTTCATATTTCGCAGTAACATAATAATTGCACCTTTCTTTAGCTGCAAAATATGTGGTGGCATTCCAGAAGGAGTTAGTGAGTTTATGAATTCAGTCGAAAAGTTGGCCTGACTTTCATTGTCATCAGCAAGTACAGAATCAGCACTGTGATAATTTCTTTGTGGTGCATTAATTTTTTTAAAGATTTCCTTATTGAGGATTAATGCATCCTTATTTTTACACGTTAGTATGACTTGGTTGGCAAGCTCGGAATATTCCTGGTTATTTATGCTCCCTTCAAATATAGCGGATATAATATCTTGTTGACAAATCATATGAGGTGGGATCTCTACAGTGTCGTCAGGTAAATGTGGTATTTTTTCTGTTCTGCCTTCTCCAATTTTAATAAGCCAATCATTGAAATCAGTTTGGCCTTCTGATCTCATATTTTGTTTCAGTTGAAGATGGGTAAAATGTTTCCATAGTGTACTTGACTTTATACATGTTTCAATAATGTCAGTTCGATTTCCATGTACAACGACAGGTAATGTTTGTCTAAAATCGCCACCTAACAACATTACCTTTCCACCAAATGGAAAAGTATTATCCATGACTTCACGAAGCAAACGGTCAATACATTGGAGGGCATAGCATGACATCATTGTGGCCTCATCTATTATAATTAATTTACATTTGTTCAATTTCTTTGCTTGTAATGATGTCATGCGAATATCTGACACAGAAGTTTCTAAAATAGGCACTGGCAGTTTAAATCCACTATGAACAGTTCTTCCACCTTCTAACAAAAGTGCAGCAATTCCAGTAGTGGCAAACGCCATTGCTATTTGACCTTGTGCTCGTACTGAACTCATTAATAAATTATACAGATAGGTTTTTCCTGATCCGCCAGGTCCATCAAGATAGAAATAACGCTCTGTCACCATGTCATCATCTATTGCATTTTTAATGGCATTAAATGCTTGCAATTGTAATGTATTTAAAGTTGCAAGTCTTTCTTGTGTTCCTTCTGCTTGTAGTTGAATGTCATAGTCTTCAAAGTTTATGTCATCTATAAGACCTGGATCAGGCAAATTAAAACTTGCACAACTTAATCCATGAGTTAAAAATACTTCTTGGATTTCCATTAACGCTTTTAAGTGTGCAATGGGTTCATTGTATCGTCGCATAAAGTCTTCAGCCATATTACTTTTAAACGTCTCCCACAAAGCTAATGCATTTGGAGCATTTGAGAAGATACAAATAAAAGCAAATTGTTCTCTCATCTGTCGTGGCATTTGACATTGTGCTGCTTCTTCTAAACATCTTTCCCATTCTGTATCATCCGCTAGTAAGTTTCTATGTCTTGCAGCTAAATGGAAGGATTCATATACAATGTCATTAACAGTTCTTAAGTGTTCAAAACTTTGTGCTCCAGGAACATTTAAAAGTAATATCCGTAAGCAAAAACGTTCAACATCTCTTGGACTGACTGTGTAAATTCTTGGAATTATTTTATTGCCTCTGCTTTTTCTTGTTCTCCATAATCCATTCACAAAAACATAGTGATATGGAATTTCAATATATAAGTATTGTGTTGCTTCAGAATCAGTGGAATTTAATTCAAACCATGCAGTTAGTGTAGTGTGACGATCTTCACTTTGGGCCAATGCATTCATTTCATTTCCATCATGGAAATAGACTAAATGTCGTTGTGGCAAATGTACTGCTAACCTATATACTGCATGTGATCTATCATGCATTTCAAATTTTAAAAGTTGCCACATAGCTTCTGGCGCACTGACATAGCGATCATCTACATGAGATGCAAGTTCATCATGTACTAACTCACTACATTCAGGGTTGTCTGCACTTTTGACGACTACAGTAGCTGCATCGCAGCCTTTGTAAATATATTTGTAGACATATTTAATGGATTTGATGGAAGTGCAGGCTTCTACGTTGATGTGGGCATTGTACTTCATGAGTAAATGTGGATTGTAGGGTACTACATATCTATTGTCCACTTTTTTTCCACTAATAATGGCACTATCTCCTTCTCTTCTTTTATAAAGTGGATATCCATCACAATTGGCATAGGTTTTGTCTCTATAATCTTTTGGAAATTCTTTGGAACATTTATTATTTTCCATACATGGTGATTGTGGATTAAGGTCACCACAGGGTCCATGAATCATGCGATGAGTAACAATCTCATATAGTCTACCATATAGTTCTGGATCTGGTAGTTCAGCAACAATGACTGCATCCACTTTGTCCGAAGTATCTAATTTATCTTTTTCTTGAAGTATTATTAGAAGATGTGCATGTGGAAGGCCTCTTTTTTTAAATTCAATGGTATATACATAAGCAAGACATTTGCCAAATAACTGATTTATAGTGAAGTCACGTATTAATTCATTTAATTTAATCTTAAAAACTTTGGCTACTAAATCTGGTCGATCTGAAGCACTTTGTCCAAGAAGTAGATTTTGTGTAATTTCTGGCCATTGTGGATTACATGTAAATGTCAGAAATAAATCGGGTTTGCCAAATTTGGTGACAATAGCCATAGCATCATTGTATCTTTCTCTCATATTTCGAGGAGATCCTTGAAAGGAAGATGGTAAAATGATGGCTTTGCCAGCTGTCATGTCTCTGCTTGTAGCCACGTCAGCAACATAGTACATGAGTCCAGAATATTGTTCTACACGGAGTTTATCTTGTTGATATTTGATAAAGTTTAAATTATTTGCCTCAACTTGCAAATAAGAATCAATAATCCATTGTTGGGTTAGTTTTCCACCACATAAAATTGGATTAAATCCATGTCGAATTGCAATTTGAGCTACTTTAAATTCAAGCATAGAAACATTATTTCGGATTCTGGCTTTAGCATTTGGGTAACTGGGAAGTGTTAATTTTGGTTGCCAACCTGCTTCTCCGTGTGGGAAAAAGATGGGATATGTCATTGGATCTAAATTTGGACTTAAGATACTCATATTAATGAACGGTTGCTCCTCATTTCTGGGATATATTCTAATGTCTCTTTTAAATGGTGGTTCTCCTTCATCATTCTGAAACACAATTGCAACCTCATTTGATGTTGGCAAGTTATAACGACGTTTATCAGTATGTCTGTCTCTTTTAAGCACCATATTAACCTTGGGCATTGAGAATTGATGTTTTTGTGCATGAAGTAGTTGTTCATTTTCTACTTCTGCCAATTTTTTATAAGCTTTACTGTAGGGATTGTTGTCCATAATGTTATTTAGCTCTATAAAAACACTGTGTAAGCATTTTTTATTTTCTTCCATCTGCATACGTTGGTCAACAGCTTCCATTGTATCTAGGACATATAGTTGAGCACATTTTCTTTGATCTCCTTCCTCTGGATGTAAATGGGAAGTGCGATGATAAATTTGTCCTTGGACTTTAAAACAGTAAGGACCATGTCCTGGTACATTAGCAGCTAATGTTGCCCCCATAGATGCAAAGGATATGGCACTATTGTAGGATCTTATGTTTGTTTTAAAAATTTTGTAGTTTGGAAAAGTAGGTTCAGTCATAATGTTTTGTAAATAGATAGGACATTCTTTCCTTTCTGGAAGTTTGAACTTGCCTTTTTGACAGCAACTAATAAATTGTCCATCTCTGGGTCTCTCTTGTTTAAAATAATAGGCCTCACAAAACTGACATTGAGTAGTCATGTCCCCACAACTATGAACCTCTACTGCTAAAGACTTGAGTAAAGGACAATTTGCAAAGCATATTGGATTTTGACTTTCATATTCATCAGGTGAAATGTCATATAATGTTTCAACAGGTTCTAAATGTTTAGTTTTTTTCGTGGCTTTTCTTGGTATATGTTGTTTTGTTTGAGGTAAAATGTCATGTAATGTTTCATGAACCGGTTCTAAATGCTTTGTTTTTTTCGTTGCTTTTTTTTGTATTCCTTGTATTTTTTCAGCTAAAATGTCATCTGATGTTTCAGCAACAGGTTGTAAATGCTTTATTTGCTTGTTGTTTTTTTTTGTCATATCTTTAATTTCTGCAGGTGACAGTCTTTTGCTTGCAATTCTTTTACGTTCTTTTTCTCGTCGAATTTCCTTCTTCTCCGGTGTCTGCTGGCTGTCTGCTCTCTGTCGTCGTTCTCTAGCTTGGCATCTTTTTCTTTTCTTGTTTACTCTCGTTATCAGCCATGTTAATCTGTAAAAATAAAATAATGTATCTTTAGTTTATTTTGAGATGTTAAGTTTGTTTTCATCAAAATTTTTTATCAACAGTGTGTTTACATTTTATACTTAATCAAATTCAATTTGGTCAATTGAATAGAGATCTAAATAAGGTCATCATATAATTTTTTAAAGATTTTTTTATTTAGTAAACATGTATCCAAAAGCAAGGTTTTCACTAACAAAAAAGTTTTTTGAAACATTTTTTTATGGTTTTATTTACAGCACTATTCAATTTGTCAAATGGCAATTCAATGAGGGTGTAGGACTGGAAATGTCCAATGAGAAATTGTATAGAGTCTGTGTTTAGAGCCTTTTTTGGAGTATGCATTATTTTTTTCTGGCTACATTGAAGTTTGTATTTACTGTTAAAGATTATTGGCCCTAAAAGACAAAGAAGAGATTGCAGAAAAATGTGTTAGTTATATTTTTTTCAAAGTTATAGTTACTGGTGGTTTTTTTGAAATTTTATTTTCTGTTGACATCGATACAAAGCTAAGATATTTATTTATTTTTCTCATTTTTTACTTGTTATACTGTACCTTGGTTGAAGTTTTATTTCAAGCAGAATCTTTGTTGGTCCTGTGTTGAAAGCCTTCGTCCGATGGTCTGGTCCTGTGTTGAAAGTCCTCGTCCAATCGTCTGGTCCTCTTTTGAAAGTCCTCGTCCGATGGTCTGGTCCTGTGTTGAAAGTCCTCGTCCGATGGTGTAGTCCTGTGTTGAAAGTCCTGGTCCGATGGTGTAGTCCTCTGTTGAAAGTCCTCGCCCGCTGGTCTGGTCCTCAGTTGAAACTCCTGGTCCGATGTTCTTCACGCAGTATCTGTTGTAAAATAAAAAATAAAATGTTATTTGATTTGAATGTATTTGTATTAACTAAAAAATGACATTATTTCTGTGTACTGTATCTGTTATGGTGAATTTTTCTACTATTTATTTGTTTGTGCAACCTTTTCAAAATACTTTAAATGTATTTTTATATTGCATAGATAATTTTTTTATACTGTAATTATTTTTTTGTGAATTATTTTGTATATGATTGCACTGGTTTTAGCATTATCCTATTTTCTGTTCCGCACTTTTGGTATACTTATTTAGGCTTCTTTGTAAGGCTTATAGGTTGTTAAAGATTCTTAAATATTAAAGAAGAATATTAATTTAGTTTGCTATGTGTTTATGTGAGTTTTTTTAAAATCCTGTTTGGTGCGCACCAAAAGTGGTATGCTTATTTATGCTTCTTTCTAAGGCTTATACGTTCTTAAACATTAAATAAGAATCTTAATTTAGTTTCCTATGTGTTTGTGTGAGTTTTTCGACAATCCTGTTTAGTACACACCACTTTTGGTATGCTTATTTAGGCTTCTTTGTAAGGCTTATAGGTTGTTAAACATGAAATAAGAATATTAATTTACTTTGCTATGTGTTTGTATGAGTTTTTGTACAATCCTGTTTGGTGCGCACCACTTGTGGTATGCTTATTTAGGCTATTTTCTAAGGCTTATAGGTTGTTAAACATGAAATAAGAATATTAATTTACTTTGCTATGTGTTTGTATGAGTTTTTGTACAATACTGTTTGGTGCGCACCACTTTTGGTATGCTTCTTTAGGCTTCTTTGTAAGGCTTATAGGTTGTTAAACATGAAATAAGAATATTAATTTACTTTGCTATGTGTTTGTATGAGTTTTTGTACAATCCTGTTTGGTGCGCACCACTTTTGGTATGCTTCTTTAGGCTTTTTTCTAAGGCTTATAGGTTGTTAAACATGAAATAAGAATATTAATTTACTTTGCTGTGTTTGTTTGAGTTTTTGTCCAATCCTGCCGACGCGGAGGCTGCACAGGCTCCCTGGGTCAGCCTGCAGCGTCTCGTGACCCAGCGGAGCCTGTAGGCACACCAGCCAATCATGAGCAGCGGGTGGCGGGGCTTACGCCGCATTCGCGCGCCGGGAGTCAGTTCGGCGCGGTCTCCGTGGAAAACGGACGGAGGTCTGAGGGCTCCTGCACTGAAAGCAATTATAGAAGTAGGAGGTTAAAACTGAGAATACCCCAGCTTAAAAGCATATAAGGGGCAGTGTGAGTGTGTCTATCAGTGTGTGTGTGTGTTTGTTTGTTTGTTTTTTCCTGTGTCTCGCGGTCCGTTTTGTTTGTCTTGGGGGGGTCTTTTTTGTGCATTGGGGTATGGATGCTTTAGCTATTGAGGCCTTATTGGCTGATGTCAGGGCCCGTGCCTTAAGCCAGGGGGTCAGATGGGTGCAGGACAGGCTGGGTCCTCCCATGCCTTCTGCAGGAGACTCCCATTACATTGGACAGGCTCAGCATGCGGTTGCTGGAAGCCTAGCCAATATGGGGGATGCTGTCTACTCCCCTTTTCAGTCAGAGCCAACAGCCCACCGTCCAGTGGAGGACCAGGCCACGGGTGACAGGGGTAATGCGGGGCTGGTCAGCCAGGACCTTTTACCCCTTAGGCAGGAGAGTGCCGGGCCCACGGGCAGTGAGGGTGAGGGCCTAGTACCCCGGCCACCACCAGTCACTTTGCCTAAAGGGCTCCGGCCACGGCAAAGGTCAAAGAACACCCCGTTACCACCCCAAAAAGGGGGCGAAGGGGGTAAAAGTAAAGACAGGAGCCCTAAAAAAGCTCCTACAGACATAAAAAGTGCCGACCATGCGGTCCCCTCTAATCCCAATAGTAACAGCGCTTCTGGTGCTTTGCGGGGACGCAGCCGCGGCAAGAAGATGGACACGGGTACCACACGGGAGAGAAGGGACAGAGTGGTCAGAGAGATGATCAGCCAGGACAGCATGGTCATGATCGATGACATACCCGTAGCAGCGGCGGTGGCGAGGCCAGCGCGCCCCACCAAAGCTAGGAAGAACACAAGCAGGTACAGCCCGCTGCTATTTACCCATACCCCTTTAAGACGACAGAGGACAGAGACTGAGGGCGTTAGGCCACAGCAAAAAGTGACTAATCCTGACCCACAGGTAGACTTCACAACGCCCCAGGCAGTCCCCAGGTTATTGGTACAAAGTGCAGAGCTCGCGGCACTAATGCATTCCAGCCGCGCAAGCTTAGGTGACCAGGACCAGTCCTCAGGGGAGGAACAAGCGGTATGGGCACAGGCATGCAGGTCACGGAGAGCTAGTGACTGTTCCTCTTGCACCCACAGGTCTGAACGGCGATCCAGATCCAGGAGCAGGAGATCCTGCCGATGCAGCTGTGCCTGCGGATCAGAAAGAGGACGGAGCCCGCGGAGGGCCAGACGGTCTGAATTCCCAGGGCGTCAGGAAAGACGTCGGGACACCCCGTTGGCCGTATCTACTCCGAGGCTCCTGGAAGCAGGTGAGGCAGTTGGTGGAGTGGAGGAAGCTGATAAATGCATACAGCCATACACTAAAAGGGGATTTTTGGGGTCCCTTAAGGCCCTCTAAGCCACACATAACATTGTGGTTAGTGAGCAGGAAATGGGTACATGGTTAGGTGGGCTAGCCAAAGGGGCCTGGGAAGAGCAGCCCAGTAACGTAGGCAATATAGAGCCAGGGGCGTTACCCCCCCCCCCCGGTCACTGTGGGTGGTCCTGGGCCGCAGGCGAGCAAGGTAGTAGCCTCAGACGCAGCCATGAGACCGATAGTCTTTTGTGCGCTGGACAACTTGGGAGCACATCTGACCCAGGATATCAAAGAAAAAATTTATAGGAGGGAGTTTGTTGATTTGTTTTCCCTGCTGCCCATGTCTAGGCATTTGGAACCAAGTGAGAGGAGCACACGGGAGGGTTCTTACGGGAGGTTGCCTAGAACCTTCGATACGTGGCTTCAGGCGTTTTCTATCATGGCTTGCGTTCTATGCGAGCGCCACCCGGAACAATGCCCGGGGCTGTTCGTGTACATAGATGAGATCCGAAACGCTTACAAGGTGTACGGGGGTACGGCGTGGTGGCGGTACGATGAAGAATTTCGCCAGTATCTGGCATCTAGGCCAGCCATGGCATGGAGCGATAAAGCGGTAGCACACTGGCTTAATAATATGACACCCATGCGTGCCATGCCGCCCTTTCGGGCCGGGGGTGGTGGGGTCAGGAGTCCCACCGTCAACTCGGCCGCAGGTACCAAGTCCTGTTTTGCCTACAACGAAGGGGTATGTAAATGGGCGCCCAACTGCAGGTTCAAGCACGTGTGCTCCAACTGTGGCGGAGAGCACCCAATGGCCAGATGTGCTAGGCCAAAGGACAACAGGGCGGAGCCCGCTGCCAAAGGGCAAGATGCCCATACACCTCCCTGGCATGCTGCCATGGCTAAGGCGCTACGGTAGGTCGGCGGGTAACAGTGCGGCGGGTCGCCTCCTTGAATTGGGTTTCCAGGAGGGTTTTCGGATCCCGTGCACAACAGAGGTCCATGGCCCCCAACTTACGTTCTGTGCGAGAATTTCCAGGGGTAGCGGAAACTAAGGTTCTCAATGAGGTACAACTGGGAAGGATGGCTGGGCCATTCGTTCCCCCCCCCCCCCATTAGAGATCTTGTTGTTTCCCCCCTAGGCGTCATTCCCAAGAAGGAAGCTGGAAAATTTAGATTGATCCAGCATCTGTCTTACCCGAGGGGCGGGTTAGTAAATGACGGCATTGCAAGAGAGGAATCAGCAGTGTCTTATGAATCGTTTGACCGGGCCACTGACATGGTCAGGGGGGCCGGCGCGGGCACGTTCATGGCAAAAGTTGATATAGAAGCGGCCTTTAGACTATTACCGGTGCATCCAACGAGCCACAGGCTCCTCGGTTGCCAAGTCGATGGAAAATATTTTATTGACCTTTGTTTACCTATGGGGTGCTCCATATCATGTGCATATTTCGAGGCATTCAGCTCATTCTTGCAATGGGTTGCATGCAAAGAATCCGGGTACAGGAGCATAACGCATTACCTGGATGATTTTCTGTTCGTTGGTCCAGCTGGGCAGGACACCTGTCGGTTTATGTTAGAAGTATTCACCAAAATCTGTAGGGATTTTGGGGTGCCACTGGCCCATAACAAAACTGAGGGCCCCACGGAAAGATTGACTTTCCTCGGGATACAGATAGATTCCAAGACAATGGAATGTAGTCTTCCCTTGGAGAAAGTAGTAGACATGAGAGAGGAACTTAGTGCGCTCGGGCATGCACGTAAGGTCACCCTTCGGCGGTTACAGTCCATCATAGGAAAGTTAAACTTTGCTTGTAGGATTATCCCCATGGGAAGGGTATTCTGTAGGAGATTGTCGCTTGCTATGGTGGGTGTTAGTAAGCCTCATCATTTCATAAAAGTGTCACAGGCCATGCGGGACGACGCACGGGAGTGGTCGGTATTTCTGGCTGAGTTCAATGGTTCTGAGATCATCCAGAAAAGGCGTACTAATAGCACTGACCTAAGGCTTTTTACCGGCGTGGGAGTGGGATGCGGCGCCTTTTTTCAAGGAAAATGGTGCGCTGCACCATGGCCGGGTGAATGGGAGGTGGCAGGTCTCACAAAGAACCTGACATTCCTCTAACTTTTCCCCATGGTAGTAGCGGTACACTTATGGGGTTCAGAGTTCAGGGACCAGCGTGTCCTGTTCCATACGGAAAGTAGGGGGGTTGTTCAAGCAGTGAACAACCTCACGGCAACGTCTGTGCCGGTAGTAAGACTACTCCGGCACTTGGTGCTGTGTTGCCTGCGCCAGAACATATGGTTTCAAGCGAGGCAAGTAGCAGAAGTGGAGAATGGCATTGCTGACGCCCTTTCTCGGTTTCAGGAGGAGCGATTCAGGGCTCTGGCCCCCCGGGCCAACATGCTGGGGGAGGCCATTCCCGAGGAGATCTGTGAGCTTGGAGCAGCCAGGTGACGAGACTCGTTAGACAGCCTGTCGCCCCAGCAGGTGTATAAACGCGTATGGGCCAAATGGAACGAAGCGGCAGGGGGGTCCACATCAGAGGATAAGACCCTAGGGATACTGCTATGGTTTCTGCTGCGGTGTGCTGAAGAAGGCGAAAAGAAAGCAGTAGTAGATAGACAGGTCACTGCCCTGGCTTTTATGTTTAAGCTGGCGGGGCAGAAGGACCTTACGAAGGAATTTATAGTGCGCAAGGTGGCGCGCGGCATGTTTAACGGGGATCGCAGGTCAGACACTAGGCGGCCGATCACCTTCGCATTGTTACTGCGAATGGCGCAGGTGTTGGGAGTTAAATGTAGGACCCCTTTTGAATCTCTGCTTTTCCGTACTGCTTTTTCCCTGGCGTTCTTCGGAGCATTCCGAATAGGGGAGTTAGTTGCGAGCAGCAGACACGGTTCAGGGGGCCTCCAGGTGGTGGATACCTGCCTCAGGGAAGGCATGGTGGTGATATGGCTCCGGAGGTCTAAGACCGACCAGCAGGGAAAAGGAAAGGAGCTGGTGTTACACCAAGTAGGCACAGAGTGTTGTCCCTACGGGTGTATGGTGGAGTACCTTGGTAAGCGACCGGTGGGACGGTGTTCGCTTTTGGTTCATGCCGATGGGACGGCGTTATCCCGGTATCAGTTTGAACGGATGCTAAAAGTTGCACTACACAGCCTGGGCTTAAAGGGGTCGGAGTTCGGAACACACTCGTTCAGAATAGGGGCTGCGACCGAAGCAGCTAGATTAGGCTTACCTGATGCGGCCGTCAAGCGTATTGGTAGATGGGAATCAGAACGTTTTCGGTCTTACGTAAGACCCAGGGCTGTAATCTAACGTCTGTTGCTTTCTGCTTCCAGGCGGTCAGAAGCAACTGTGGATCATGGGCCACTCGTACGTGTACTGGGCCCACAGGTTGGCTGCAGTTATCGAAGGAAGGACACAACTGGGTTTCCCCGTTACGGACTTACACGTACGGTGGTTCGGGGTTCGGGGCCTTCGGTGGGCCCAATTGGATGAATTGTTGAACACCTGCAGTCAGCGGTATGGTCAACCCACAATAATTATAATACATGCCGGCGGTAATGATTTAGGGGCAGTTCCCATGCGCAGAATGCTGAAGGTGATGAAAAGAGACGTGGAGAACTGGACCAAGAAGTTCCCGGGGACATTTCTGATATGGTCTGAAATGATAAAGAGAAGATCTTGGCGGAATGCGCATGACCCCGTCGGGCTAGATAAGGCACGGCAGAAGATTAACCAGCAGCTGTCTAGTTTTATTCGCAAGCTAGGTTTCATCGCCATCCGATACAAAGAATTCGAGCCGGCCGGTGCGGATGATTTTTTCAGTTCGGATAAGGTTCATCTTACCGAGATGGGGCTGGAGTTGGTCACTTTAGAGTTTAGGGAGAGTGCGGTTCGGGCCTTGGCTTTAATTAACAGCAGGGGGGGATCGCAGGCTCAGGAGGAGTCCCTCGCTTGCTCTGTGGCGGGAGGTGAGTTGCCCCGCCCACTGGCCTAAGTTTATGATTTATTTACAATAAAGCTGTGGCCCGTGTTTTCTCCCAATCAATCGTTTTTTGTGTCAGTTATTTATTATAAGCCTAAATGGATCATGCTTGGGTCATGCCGACGCGGAGGCTGCACAGGCTCCCTGGGTCAGCCCGCAGCGTCTCGTGACCCAGTGGAGCCTGTAGGCACACCAGCCAATCAGGAGCGGCGGGGGGCGGGGCTTCCGCCGCATTCGCGCTCCGGGAGTCAGTTCGGCGCGGTCTCCGTGGAAAATCCCTCCCTCCCACCCTAATTATATTGGTAAAGTTGGAATGGTTATGTATGGTATTGTTATAAAAAAAAAAAAAAAAGAGAGCATTGATATTGTTTATAAAAAAAAAAAGGAAAAGAAAAGGAGAAGTGAAAGTTTTTCTTGAGAAGTAGCAATTTTCTGAGATATTGTGTATATGTTTTGCGGGAGGTGAGTTGCCCGGCCCACTGGCCTAAGTGGGCGTGGCCCTACCTCACAGGGCATGCTTAAAATAAGCATTGGGGGCTTTGGGCAGGGCCCAAGGCGTGAGGTTACTGTCCGTGGCCGGGCTCCTCCCCCTATAGTTTGAATATGTTAATATGCATAATATATGCAAGTTCTAAGTTATGTAAATTGGTTATTTACAATAAAGCTGTGGCCCGTGTTTTCTCCCAATCAATCGGTTTTTGTGTCAGTTATTTATTATAAGCCTAAATGGATCATGCTTGGGTCATGTTTGGTGCGCACCACTTGTGGTATGCTTTTTTAGGCTTTTTTCTAAGGCTTATAGGTAGTTAAACATTAAATAAGAATATCAATTTAGTTTGCTATGTGTTTGTGAGAGTTTTTCTACAATCCTGTTTGGTGCGCACCACTTTTGGTATGCTTATTTAGGCTTCTTTGTAAGGCTTATAGGTTGTTAAACATGAAATAAGAATATCAATTTAGTTTGCTATGTGTTTGTGAGAGTTTTTCTACAATCCTGTTTGGTGCGCACCACTTGTGGTATGCTTATTTAGGCTTTTTTCTAATGCTTATAGGTTGTTAAACATTGAATAAGAAAGTTAATTTAGTTTGCTATGTGTTTGTCTGAGTTTGTTACAATCCTGTTTTGTGTGTACCACTTTGTGTGTACCATATGTTGCATACTTTGGGCCTCATTCAATTGCAGTTTGGCCAATTCAATAGGGTCCTCATTCAATTAGAAGTTTGTCAATTGAATAGGTCTCTATATAAGCACATAACATTTTTTTGTGGCCAATTCAATAGGGTCCTCATTCAATTAGAAGTTTGTCAATTGAATAGGTCTCTATATAAGCACAAAACATTTTTTTTTGACAGAAGTTTTTAGTTAGCTTGGTTTTGGATAAAGGTTCAGTAACTAAAAAGTTTGTTTAAATTTTTTTGTAAGTGCTTTTATATAGAGCCCTATTCAATTGGGCAACTCGGAATTGAATGAGGCTTTAGGGGTCTAAATAAGCACATAACATATTTTTTTTAAAGAAGTTTTTAGTTTGTTAACATCTATCCAAAATCAAGGTTTTCACTAACTAAAAACTTCTTTAAAAAAAATATGCTATGTGCTTATTTAGACCGCTATTCAATTGGTCAAATAGCAATTGAATGAGGGCCTTTGGTTGCTGCATTTGTTATATTGTCGGGGCCTGATTCAATTGCGTTTTGGGCTATCGAATAGGGCTGAATATGACCACAGAGCATATTTTTTACAGAAGTTTTTAGTTAGTGAACTTGTATCCAAAAGCAAGGTCTTCACTAACTAAAAAGTTCAGTAAAAAAATATGCTCTGTGCTTATATAGAGCCCTATTGAAATGGGCCAATCACATTTAAATGAGGCCCTCGGCCATTAAAGATATATAGGTCCTCATTCAATTGCAATTTTGCCAATTGAAGAGGGCTCTATGGCCCTCATTCTATTAGCGGCCGTAAATCGGCCGTAAGGCTGCGATTCCTTGCGGGGGTTCTGTTAACTCGCGATTCTATTATACGGCCCCGCAAGGATCTCCTCTTACGGCCGGCCGCATATCTTGAAACCGGCCGTAAGCTGTGAAATATAAAAACGCAAAAATAAATTCAAGCCTGCACTGTACAGCTCTGTAAATGCTAGGGATCATATTGGGGGACATTAAAAGTAACCCACTCTCAAGCTTGCACATCAGCCCAAACCCGAGTTCAAATTAACTGTTTATTTTCCGGATGCGGCGTGGGCATGTCTGAGGTGCTCCAAGCACTCTGGACTTTTTACATGGATATTTTACGGATATTAAAAATAAAATATTTTACGGATTTGAGTATAGGATAATTATGTGCTATTTTTTCTAACACCTAAAATCCCTTTATAGTCTTCTCAAAGTGCAGGATGGCTTTATTTGAGCTATTTTATGTGCTTAATTGGTGCTAGCGGGACCTCTTTCCTGCAAGTAAGCAGCGGCTCGTTTTTAGCCTTGCAGAGAGGTTTCCCGGAGCAATTGAATTGCAAATAGGAATTTCTTACGGCCGAAACTCTTGCGGCCGTTTTAGAACAAAGGCTTTCCTCTGGCGCGAGCGGCCGCAAGAGATAGCAAGGCACCGGCCGCAAGCCTGCCGGAGCCTCCGGCCGTAAGGGAATAGAATAGCCGAATAGCTTGCGGCCGGTCCTTGCGGCCCCGCAACGGCTGCGGCCGCTAATAGAATGAGGCCCTATATAAGCACATAACATATTTTTTGACTGAAGTTTTTAGTTAGTGAAGACCTTGATTTTGGATAGAAGTTCAGTAACTAAAAAGTTCTGTATAAAAAATATGTTATGTGCTTATATAGAGCCCTATTCAATTGGCCAACTCACAATTGAATGAGGCTCATAGTTTGTTTCTTTTTTTATACTTAATACTTTACCTTGATTGAAGTGTCGAATGACAGAGGGTCCCCTCCTGCCAATGTTAATCCGCCGGTCTTCTTGTAGTGTCTGTTTGA